>CAWUDS030001017.1:0-250749 GCA_963859935.3 Lathyrus sativus | reverse complement strand
CATCCACAAAACGAAGGACTACCAATCAAAAGTCGGGATAACATCCACAAAATGACAGAGTTTGGGATTATAATAACATCAATTCTATCCATTAAAGAGTTAACGGAAGGAAAAATCATTCTCATCAGAGGAACACATCATCAAAGAGTTGATGGAAAGGAAGCTGACATCGTCAAAGGGTTGACGGGGAGAAAACTTGAAACGTCGTCATCAAAGGGTTAGGGAGACAGCTCGTTAAAGAGTTGACGGAAAAGATAACATCTGGAATGTCATCATCAAAGGGTTGATGGCAAGAAACTGCTGAAATCGTCAAAGGGTTGATGGAAGAGAGAAACTTCACCGAAGAGACACACCATCAAAGAGTTGATGGAAAGAAAACCTAACCAAAGGAACACTTTGTCAAAGGGTTGACGGAGAGAAAAATTTACTTGAATAGGTAGATCGTCAAAGAGTTGACGGGAAGAAAATTTTCCGAAGAAACACATCTTCAAAGAGTTGACGGGAAGAAAAATTTGCTTGGGATGTCGTCATCAAAGGGTTGATGGACTAGGCTTGGTCGAGGGTAATATCGATGTATGATCTAAGACCTAAAAGAAAATAAGCAACTGAAATGACTGATAAGTCTGCTGGGGAATGGCTTGGGATTCTCTGAGGATATGTCACTGATTTGACTGAAAGTTGATTCGGGTTCCCACACAAGGTACTAAAATTGGCCTATGCTCACATGCATATGTTTGAATATGGCGTAATGCTCCATACGAAATGGAAATGCTACGCATTTTAGGATGTAAGTGCAAAGATGATAACTATATGCAGAAATGCAGATGCAGGCTCGGGCTGCTGGGGAAAGAAGGATGCCCCAAGTATGATTGGACTTTGCTGGGAAAGACAGGTGAAACTTGATGGTGATCAATCAATTTTGAAAGATGACATCTTTCCGGGTACCAATGGGGATTGGATTTTGTAATGAGGTGCCAATAGGGATTGGACTTTCTGGTGGTTGCCAATAGGGATTGGGATTTTGGTTGAGGAGATGCCAATGGGAATTGGGCTTTGGTGGTTGCCAATAGAGATCGGACTTCGGGTTATCTATGATGGGTCAGGTACAGCTGACGCTGGAAAATGTCTTGTCTGGATACTGTTGCACCCCAAAATTTGACCAACTACTCATCGCAATTTGGCTCATGTTTCGACTCATTTCATTTCGCATTGGCATACCACGTACATTGCATTTTTCCAGTCAAATTGGTTTATCGGGATCACAACCCTCTGATCGCGCTCCAGGCATTTCAGGCCAATACGAGGACATATTGTGAGAATCGGTGCTCCTCCCGGTGTTTTCAGCTCTAGCTGTTGTTTTTGAGGACCTCTCGGTGTCCGGGTTTTTACCGTTTATTTCGATATAGTAGCTAATCGATTTAATCGGCTTCCTCGGTAGTTTTAGATTTTTCCCTTATTTTCTAGAATTTTTAATAGGTTTAATTGATTTTTCTAGGTATTAGTTAGTTTTTTAATAGGTTTAATTGATTTTTCTAGGTATTAGTTAGTTTTTAATAGATATTAATTGATTTTTAATAGTTTAGTTTTAATTTCCTTTTTTTTAGGAATTTCTTTAATCGTTTTAGATAATAGGTTTTAGGAATAAATCATATATTTTTTCAGATATTAAGTAGTTTTTAAAATGATTTTTAATGGGGTAATTCTTTTAATAGAATTTTTAATGGAATTAATAGAATTTTCTATTTTTAGTTGTTTAGGAATTTATAGGAAATTATTAGAGTTTTTTTCTATTTTTATTAGCTTAGAGATTAATTAGAAATTAATAGAGTTTTAGGTTAATCCCCTTTTTAGGTTTAAGTAGATTAATTAGAGTCTTAGTTAGTGTTAATTGAGTTTTAATTAGGGTTAATTAGATGTTCATTAGTTAATTGAGTCTAATTAGGATTAATTAGTTTAACCAGGTTTTAATTCATTTAATTGTAGTTTTAATTTTCGAATTAGTCTTAATGGTAGTTTTAAGTCTTAATTAGCTTTTTAATCAGTGTTAATTGCAGTTTTAATTGTGTTCATTAGTATTAATCAAAGTCTGAATTTGCTGGGCCGTGTGGCAGTTTTTGGAGGCCCAAGTCCCAGGTCCACATGTCAGCATATAAGTCCTCCACACGTGTGCTTCAAAAACTCTCCACCTCATCCACGTTTTCGTTTCAGGATCTCTCTGCCACTGCCACGTTTCACATCACTTTCTCCATTCACCATTCTGCACCACGTGTAATTCTCACGTTCAGCCACTCCACCACCACGTGGTGCCCATCCGTCCCACTCTTCCACTACCACTCCCACGCGTCCCCCATGCACGGCGCCTCACCGCCACCTGTCCCACCCGCCGAGTCCTCACCGGAGCGCATGCAAACCGCCGGAGAACGTCACCAGCAAAATCAAGCGGTGGTTCTCGCGGCCAAACTCCCCCAAACCTCGCCGGAAACCCTTGAATCTCGCCTGAAAACTGCAAACTCCGAAGAACATTCATCTTTCTCAGGATTCCTCAACCAATCACCAACAACCTTCATCTCCTTCATCCGTCAGGTTCATCTAAACTCCACCGGATTCTGCAAATGTCGTCGGAACTCCAAGAACATTCATCAACCATCATCACGTTCATCTCATCTCGGTCAGCAAGATTTATGCATTGTTTTCCATAATTGATTCATCCTTCATCGCGTTCTTCAGATCTCCAGAAAACCCTCATCTTCCTCCGAGTTCATCAAGTTCATCGCAGGTTCGTTCCCTTTTGTCCAGATTTTCTTGTTGAATCTTGAAATCCTCGTTGAATCTCCAAGAACTCCATGAGTGTCCACCCGTTGCAACGTCGAGATCTCCAAGATCTTCGTCAGTTCTTCATTATTCCCCAGATTCTCCAGATTATCTTCACAAAACCTTCAACGTTCGTCCATTCAACGAACTTCAAGATCCATCAGATCTTCCTCCAGTCCGTCATCCAAAGATCCTCCGCAACTTCACAGAATTGATTCATCCTTCAACGCGTTCAAGATTTCTTCAGAAGCTTCATGAGATTTTCCAGATCGTCCATAAGTAGTCTTCGTCCTCACGATCTTCATCGACGTTCCTCCATGGATCTTCAAGAACCTCAAAGGATGGATCGGTTTGTCTCTCCAGGAAGGTGATAGTTCTGATTATTGCTGTTTATTCATTGGTGTTTGTGGATTCAAGGTGAAATCGGAATATGAAACGAAGAAGTTTTGAGGAGAGAACGAGCGAGAGAGAGATGCTGAGAGAGAAACGGCGCATGGGGGAGTAGGATGAACAGTGAACGAGAGAGAAGGATTCACTTAGGGTTTTGGTCAGCTAGATCCTGCACCACGTGGCCGTCCAAGGAACTGGGCTGGGCCCATTGACTTCTTCGTCCGTACACCCCCCATTTTGGGCGTTCACCCTTCGTTTTTTTTCTGATTATTGTTTAGTCTGATTGGGCTGGGCCCAATTCGCCTTTACTGGTTATACCCCCTGTTTTGGCCTCGAACCCCCCCCCCCCCCCTGTTTTTGTTTTCTTCAGAATTTACTTATTGGGCTGGGCCATAACAATTCTGTTTTGTTTTTTTTGCTACCTTACCCCTGGCTGAGCAGTTTGCACCCCCCCTTCTGTTTTCTTTGTCTTTATTTTATTTAATTTCATTTGTTTAGATTTTTCAAAGAAAAGAATATAAGAAAAATATATGTAATAGTAAATATAGAAAGATGGAAAATATGGTAATATAAAAAATGATAGTTTTTTAATATTTCCTTTTTAGGATATAATTTCTCATAGAGTTTATTTTTACACTTTTAGAAGTAGATTTAAAGGTCCACTTGTTAGGGGACTATTTTTCGTTAGATTTTCCATATTAGATGGATAGGATTTTTAGGAGTTTATTTCCTGTACCCAATCATTGTAATTTCTTCCGAATATTAATAAAACGAGATTTGTGTTGTGGTCTCCGTTCTACCCGTAGTTAGGCTGAACTACAGCTGCTCTGATTTTCTCTGAAGAGAATATGTAGGCATAGGATGCGATATCCTAGCGAGCACACTAACAACTAACTTTTGGTTCTCTCGCTGTTGTGCGATCGAGACTTTCCCGCTGACGACTGATGTTATCCTTTTCTCTTGCCCGAGTGCATTTGAGACCAGACTGTAGTTCTAGTTCACGTAGGTTCCCATACCTCGAAACCCGACATACTACGTCCGTTCTACCGCAAACAGGTACGCCTAAGTCTCCAATGGTCGAGCAGCATCCACCTAACTGCTAGAATGCGTACGCTAGTATCGTCAACTTAATCTCTCACCCCCGTGTGACCGAGAACACCCTGTCTAGCCGTAGTTAGCCTGAACTACGTCATGCTCTGATTTCTCTGATGAGAATACGTAGGCCCAAGACGCGACGTCTTGCCGAGCAACTAATCCGTAGTTTCCCGAACTACGTTGACTCTGATTTTCTCTGATGAGAATACGTAGGCATAGAGTGCGACGCTCTATCGAGTCAATTTCTTTCCGTTTAGATTTAGCAGCCGTAGATAGATTGTTTTTCACCCGTCCAAGTAAACACAACAAGCGTGGATCCCGTCGAGTACGGCGGACGTGAGGGGTGCTAATACCTTCCCCTTGCGTAACCGACTCCCGAATCCAGACAACGGTTGCGACGACCTTGTCTTACCCTTTTTTCGTAAGGTTTTTCCGATCGTTTCCTTTCCCGCTCTGAGGGATAAATAACGAAAGGTGGCGACTCTTCTGTTGTGCCGGCACCTTATTTTCGCGCAAGCGACAGCTGGCGACTCTGCTGGGGACTCCAACGGTTCCCTGCGAGAGTCAATCCTAACGCCTGTATGTTTACTTGTTGGGTTGCGTTTATTTATCGCATTTTACTTCTCGCACTTTATTTCCCGCATTTTATTTTCAGTATAATATGATTATCTGTGCTGTTGTGGGATGGGAGTTATGACGAGTGAGAAGCCAGACCTAGGCTTGAGTGCACCATAGACTTAGAGTGGAAATTAGTGGGCGCGTGCTTGCTTTGCAGGCACTAGTGTCTCATGAAATCCACGCTCAGACGAGGTTCATCCGGTTGGCTTCTCTTTCAACCCTTTGGGTTGAGACGGTTGCTGGTTTGGTGGATTGTCGACTCTGGGGACCGATCATTTGTGATTCAGCTAAGTGAGGCTGCTTCATGAGCTGGTGATGCCACACCTTCTGGGTATCGTATCACCCCTCTTGAAAGTCTGTGACGCTGATGAACGCATAGTATGCCGAACTTGAGTCAGTTTAGGTCCATACCTGTAAGTGGGAGGATTTTTGCAGGAAACTTGACTTCCAGCCTACCCGATATCTTGGTTTTCTCTCGTCAGAGCAGACTTATCCCGTCAGCAGCGCAGCAGCAATCGGAGCTTTGTGGAGGCTGTGATCCCGTGTTTGCTGCATCTTGCATTGCATTTGCATGAACATTCCTGCATCATATTGCATGTCATTCGCCAGCTAGTCGGAGCTCTTATCCAGCCGTTGTTTTGATTCTGAAGGTGAGTATTGAAGACGACCAAGGGGTTAAAGCAGATTTGATCAGATTTGATCAGATTTGAGCAGTGAATTCAGTTGTCGGTAGCTATGTCAGATAGCAGCTTCCAGTTTGTTGATACCTTGTCAGGTTTCACTGTGACGTCCAATCCTCTGTATGGATCTCCGCATGACGAAGACTTTCCGCAAGTGAACAACCTTACTGCAGCTCAGCTTGTACAGCCTTCTGTTGAAGACCGAGGTCTACGTGAGAAGTTTGTTGTCCGAGGTGAACGTTCTCTTTCTGTTGATATCTCCGACTACCAGGGTTTTGCCTTCCCTGTGCCAAAGGCCCGAAGAGAGGTCCCGATAGCAAAGAATGAAGACCCATTAGCTCCCGTGTATGCCGAAAGGTTTCGTGCATTGGATGAAAGATTCAAAGCCTTGAAAGGTAAAGACGCTGTTAACCCTAGTGCTGCAGACATGTGTCTCGTTCCTGGCCTGGTGTTACCTCCGAAGTTCAGAACGCCGAGGTTTGAAAGGTACAAAGGAGACAGTTTCCCGAAGCAACATTTGGTGATGTTCTGCCGAAGAATGACTTCATTCGTGCACGATGACAAGCTGATGATTCACTGCTTTCAAGATAGTCTGACTGGGGCATCTCTGAGTTGGTATATGCAGTTAGAGAGTGATCAGATACGATCATGGGGGGATTTAGCCGATGCTTTTCTGAAACAGTATGACTACAATCTTGATGAAGCTCCTAGTCGCATGCAGCTGCAAGAATTGTCTCAAAGGAACAATGAACCTTTCAGAAAGTATGTTCAGAGATGGAGAGAATTTGCTGCTAGAGTGCAACCTCCGATTCTAGACCAAGAGTTAAAAGGCATGTTCGTAAACTCCTTGCAGAGCCCGTACTTCGAAAGAATGCTTGGAGTTGCACCAAATTTCTCTGAATTGGTAAAGACAGGAGAGCGCATCGAGTATGGTGTAAAGACTGGAAGAATCCAGAATGTTTCAAGCGGTCAGGCTAGTGAAACTGAATCTCTCTATAGCTTTCAAACTGAAGAAGGAATTGTGGTCAACGCAATCATGAATGATGTTGGGTATCCTCAAGTCGAATCGGTGAAACCTGTTGGTTCTCCGTCTTCTCAGCGATCAGTATCTTCTGTGTCTCGTTATTCTGGACAGACAATTGTGCCTGGGGCACCACATCAAGGACTTTATGTCGCTCCTCTTGCAAATCCACGAGCCCGTGGCCGAGGTTATCAGAATCAGCGTCAGGATCAGAACCGACCTCGTAACAACTTGGAACGAAGGAGTGCTCCTTCTCATCCAGTGCCTGTGCCGTATAGCCAGATTCTTCCACAGTTGATTCAGAATTCTTTGGTGGAACCTAAAGCTCTCAAGCCCGTTCCAGAGCCTTACCCTCCAGGGTACAATCCCCATGCTCAGTGTGGTTACCATGGTGGATCTCCAGGGCATTCAACTGAAGATTGTAAAGCTTTTCAGGCAAAAGTGCAGCAGTTCATCGACAAAGGGTGCATTTCCTTTCCTGAAGGAGTTTTGGTTGTGCATGACAACCTCTCAGCCGTCTGAGCTCGCAAATTCAGAGGGTTATTTGCAAGAAGCCAGGGATCCAGACAGGAAGACGTCCTCAGCATTGGTAGTCCTCAGACTTTTTATCATTTGCATTTGTAGTTTCTTTTCTGTTAGTTGCTACTTGCTGTTAAACATTGTTTGTTTCGAATGGTAATGTTAATAAAGTGACTATGCATTTTTCTGAATTAATCATGTCGTTGTCACTCATTTACTGTATTGCACTGACACTTGCATTTTATTCACTCTACTTCATCACTATGATTAGTAAAGATTGGAGGGAGGATGATGAAACTGAATACTCATAACCGATGATCGTATGCTTTCAGATAGAACCTTGCCGATGACGTACAAGGCATTGTTTCAAATCCCCTAAACACCGGAGAGATAAGGAAGAGAATCCCTTGTTAACCACGTCGAGCCGAGAAGTAGGAGTTTTTTTTCGGACTTTTAAAACCCTCTCATCTTAACCCGGGGCAGGGTAGTTGTCAGTTAGCTTGATCGAGCGTTCAAGTCTTATGGAGGAGTGTTGTCTTTTGAGGACCAATCACATCATATTCCTCCCCAGAGGTCGTACCTCATCAACCAATGGGTAAACCTCACCAATCAGGAGTGAGACAGTTATAAACCTCTCGGACGAATCCAGACAGTCAGTGTCGCACGACTTGTTCCAAGAAAAAGAGAAAAAAGAAGGAATAAGAAAGCCCGCTAAGTAAAAGAAAAAGCTAGAAAGCAAATACTTAGGCAAAAATCAGGGTATCCCGCTGGACTTCAAAAGAAAAATAGAAAAGAACTCTGAAGAGTCAGTCCAGGCAAAAATTAGGGAATCAAAAGAATGAAAAAGAAAGGGTATAAAAAGAAAAATCCTCGAACAGGGACAAAGTCGTGTAGATACAGGCACCGAAACAAAAAAGGAGTAGCTGTCACTCCGGAACACCTTATGAGTTCTTTAACCAGTTGTTCCCAATATTCAACATACTTCTCGAAGAGGCGAGCGCTCGAGCCAAGTTGACTGGACTTTAGGATCGGAGATCATCACGTAGAAGGGGTGGGTACAAATCATAATTTGGCCAAATATCCTTTGTTTCACGAACCGTGAACCCGACCACGATACAACCCTTAAAAGACCTAATTGAGGTAGGGTTTATTCTGAAAGCGCATTACGATAAGGTTGAGTAACCTGACTCCTACATGATTTGCTAATCATATCCTTGTTTTATTTTACACTGATCGAATCAGCACTACGTTTGGACTCTTTGGTTCATTCGTCACTCACTAGCATGACACGTAAATGAGTGACAGCACAATACATTTTTTCAAAATCTGCATGAACACTGCATTAAAATTACCATTCATGAATAAACAATTTTAATTGCAGGTCAGTAGTTGATACGAAGGAAATTCCAACAGGGAATAGTCAATCGGGACTGAATCGTAGTAGTCTGGATCAGAATGGTATACTGCGAAACCCTGTGAATCTGGGGCATTGACTTCCTGTGAGTTTGGAATCAGTTTGTCTCAGGAGTATCAGTTGATTATGGGACAGTTTGTTCAAGAAACAGTTGATCCGAAGTCGATCTTCTCGAGACCCAATCAGGGGCAATCATTCAGAACTCTTGTGATTTGGGGGCAGATCCCTCCAGTGTTCAATCAGGGCATGTTGAGTCGCTCAACGCTCGTTCAGGGGCCAGCTACTTCAGAAGTATACTGAAACCAACCATGCTGAGAGTTGGTTAGTTGAGGATGAATCCTTTCGTTGTACAGATATTGGGGCAGGCCATCTGAAGATTGTCTTGTTGCCAGCTGTTTTCTGTTCAGAATGAATTTTCCCAAAAGTCGGATTGGGGCAAGTTGAATTGCACTGGGGCAAGTTGTTCAAATGAGTTTGTTCACCCTAGCAAGAGTTGAGTGTCGGGGAATCGTGTCATTACCCTACCAAAACCTAAAACTTCTGAAGAAGTCTTGCTGCCATTAGATTGTTATCCTACAACCTAACCTGTTACTTGGTAGAACCCTGTAACCGAATCGTTTTAAAGTCCAGTTCTCGTCTAGCAAACCGGAGATCAGTTCTCGTCTGAAATCCAAACCAGAAACTAGCCCTGTCTGGTCACCTTTTCTTTAACCTATTGTTTAACCAGTTCTCGTCTGGCCAACACAGTTTTAAAGCCCAGTTCTCGTCTGGCAAACCAGAAATCAATTCCCGTCTGATATCCGAAACCTAGAAGTCAGTTCTCGTGTGACAACCTAACATATTTTGCCATTAGTTCTCGTCTGATAGTCCACCTCGAATGCTAGTTCTCGTCTAGTATTTCCCTTTCAAATCCACTTTTGTTGGTAACCAAAAATAAATCCCTATCGCCATAAACCTATTCTTATCACTAAACCAGAAAAAGCCTAAATACATTTGGCCCGATGATTCCTAGTGACTCATGTGTTGTCACATTCCCCGACACAAGGCTCGATTGATCCCAGCTCCATGATTGGTATTCCATATTCCCTGTGTTGATGTTGTTGAATCAGGATTATTTTCTCAGCAGAGATGTACAGTTTGAGATTGTTTCCCTTGAGCAGTTTGAGACTGCAGCAAATTGAGATGGCATTCATCCCTTATCAGAGTAGGATCGAGATTATCCTCAGCAGGGCGAGATCGATATCCCCGGCAGAGTATGGCCATCCCAAGCGTCGAACGTTGATTAGCCTGATGTGCTACTTTCCTAAGTGGGTTGAGGCTGAAGCTTTCCCTTGACCAGCAGATTTGGGTTTATTTCCCCAGCAGTGGGACTGATGCAATATTGTATCCCCACAGAGTCCAAGTTTGACTCCTTTTCCCTCCGAGTCCAGGTTATTGACTCATTCCTCAAGCAGAGGTCGACGGTGATTCCCTCATTGAGTAACCTCCAGACGGGCAGATTTTGATGTCACCCAGAGAAGAGTTATTTCTCAGCAGATTGCTTCATACCCTATAAGGACTTAGGGTGTTCAAAAAAGACCGTTCAGGGTTGTTTTCCTCAATGAAGTGAGATTCAATTGCAGTAATCGATTGTTATCTTCCGCAGACGCCAGAGGTGTTTCCTTGATAGGATCAGCACGTCTCCATCAGAGTTGTACAATGAGTAGCTAAGGATTGATATCCCCAGCAGTGTTGATACACATATATTCCTCATCAGACTTGATAGTCCAGCAGGTATTCCCCAGAAGGGTCAGTCTCCGTAAGGCGTATGCAAGATTATCTTCAGCAGATCAGGATTGATATCCCCGATAGAGTTCAGCAGTCTCTCCCCGCAGAGTCTGAACGCAAAATCAGGAGCATTGATATGTATCCCTAAGCATAGAAGATTCTCTCCCCAATCGGATGTATCCTGAAGGATCACCATCTCCTCAGCTGAGTCAAGCGCCGAAGCGTGTGTTCATCCCCCAGCACCGGGTCACAAGTGCAGGTTTCATAGGAAACTATTCGTTCACTGAAGTATGCAGCAACTGATAGTTCAGACTGAGGTCTCCAGCGGAATTGAAATTCCCCGCCAGAGTCGTACTCTTCCTCGAAGCCGGATGATTACTCCTTCCCCAGCGAAATTGAGATTCCCACAGAGTCGTAATCCCCAGCGAAGCCGAATGATTTCTCCTTCCTCAGCCGAGTTTGCAGATCCCCAAGAGAGCCGAATCCTTGGAAGCCGCTCAGGCCATGATTGGTGTTTCCCCAGTAGAATGTTGAATAGCTGATGTTGTATTTCCCCGCCGGAGTCGTTCTCTCCAGGAAGTTTAGTCACGAAGGCCGCGCAGTTTATTTCTGCGATTGATATCGTTTTCCTCAGCAGTTGTGGTTTGACTACCCAGATGAGCAGGTTCAGGTTCTCGTAGAGCTTTATACCCCTGCAGCAGTCGACTGGAGTTGTTTCCCCAGGCGGAGTCCAATTGAGATTGGTGTGAATTCTTCTCCTTGACAGGAGGCTTTTCCCTTCAGCATTTATTTTGCTGATGGGGCCATAGCATGTTGCATGATTGCATAGCATTTACTCAGAAAACGCGTAGCATTTCCACCGTGTGGAGCATTACGTCATTGTCAAAGCATATGCATACGAAACATGAGCCAGATCGCCACCATTCTTGTTTTGCGGATGTTCCTCCTCAGAATGGTTTGATCAAGATGATTCTTGAATTCTCTCAGCGAAGTCTTCAGTTCAAGATGATTCTTGAATTCCCCAGAAGGGTTGTTTGCTTAAGATGATTCTTAAGATCCCCAGCGCAGTTTCCAGAGTTGGTTGCTCAAGTTGATACTTAGAGTCCCCAGTAAAGGTTGCTCAGGATGATTCCTGAAATCCCCAACAAAGTGTTCGCTCAGGATGATTCCTGAAATCTCCAGGATGGTTATCGGTTCAAGATGATTCTTGAAGGTCCCTGGCGGAGTTATTTGTCCAAGATGATTCTTGAAGTCCTCAGCAGAGTTGATTCATCCAAAATGATTTCTGGACCCCCGGAGCGGAGTTACTTGATAGTCCTCCAGAGTCCCCAGCGGCGAAGCGTCATCCCCAGCAGGGTCCTAACGGCGAAGTTGAAACCTCCCTTGAAGACTCCATGATTGAAGTCTGACCGTGTTAAGGAAGCAGTTCTCTCAGCTGATGCAGAGTGCCTGATGGCAGAGGTTTAGATGTTCCCAGTTGGCTCATGATTGACCAAGAATTCTATTCCCGACTTGCTGATGAAGTCCGGCTGATGCCTGACAATTTCCTGGAATGCCTGATGGCATGATCAACTTGATGGTTGAAGTCCGGCTGATGCCCGACAGATGTCTTTGAATGCCTGATGGCATGATCAACCTGATTGTTGACCTGACGAGTCCCGAGGAATTCTTCTGCTACGACACAGAACGCCTGATGGCATAATCAACCCTGTATTGCCGGTTACTGAGTGACCAGTGACCCCTTGATGAATTGAGGACGAATATCTACAGCAGAAACAGATGATCACCCTGACGGAGATTTGAAATCAGACTTTTCCCCGGTTACCGTGTGACCAATTCCCCAGTAGGGTTGCCGTGCAACTGTTATGCTCAGTGCCGAAGATGTTCCTGCCGACCAGAGTATCGTTCACCTGTGTGTGGTATTCAGACCTCCTGTAAAATCATTGACACGTGTTCATCTTATCATTCTCTCCAACAGAGTCTACTATTCAAGTTCACATTTTCCCCAATGGATTTCTTCACCCTGACGGCAAGGTCAGATGCTTTTATCGACTCGATGTTGAGAGTTGACGGCGAAGTCAGATTATGTTGAGTACTTGACGGCGATGTCGGGTGTTTCTCAGAGTTATATTTGGTTGACGGCGATGTCAGATTCTTTGTTCTCCAGCGGCGAAGTTGGATGTTTTTCTGGCGGCGATGTCAGGTGATTTAGTTTTCCAGCGGCGATGTTGGGTGTTTTGGTTGTCCGACAGCGATGTCAGACGCTTTATTTTCATGAATGCCTGATGGCGAGGTCAGGTGTCTGATGACGATGTCAGAGGAATTTAATGTGGATAACTGACGACAAGGTTCAGATCAGTATGTCTCCAGCTAGTTGTCGTGCAGCTATTATTTCAGTGTTCGAAGATTTGTTCTCGCCGAGTACCGTGTGCTTGTGCAGTTGGCAAATTTCTGGGTTTATCGGTATTCAACCGTCTCGCACCTTGATTGGCTGAGAGCCGTTCGCTCCTCACCCAGTCAGGTTCAAGCCGTTTGAATAGGGGCAGATGTTGCACCCCAAAATTTGACCAACTACTCATCGCAATTTGGCTCATGTTTCGACTCATTTCATTTTGCATTGGCATACCACGTACATTGCATTTTTCCAGTCAAATTGGTTTATCGGGATCACAGCCCTCTGATCGCGCTCCAGGCATTTCAGGCCAATACGAGGACGTATTGTGAGAATCGGTGCTCGTCCCGGTGTTTTCAGCTCTCGCTGTTGTTTTTGAGGACCTCTCGGTGTCCGGGTTTTTACCGTTTATTTCGATATAGTAGCTAATCGATTTAATCGGCTTCCTCGGTAGTTTTAGATTTTTCCCTTATTTTCTAGAATTTTTAATATGTTTAATTGATTTTTCTAGGTATTAGTTAGTTTTTTAATAGGTTTAATTGATTTTTCTAGGTATTAGTTAGTTTTTAATAGATATTAATTGATTTTTAATAGTTTAGTTTTAATTTCCTTTTTTTTAGGAATTTCTTTAATCGTTTTAGATAATAGGTTTTAGGAATAAATCATATATTTTTTAGATATTAAGTAGTTTTTAAAATGATTTTTAATGGGGTAATTCTTTTAATAGAATTTTTAATGGAATTAATAGAATTTTCTATTTTTAGTTGTTTAGGAATTTATAGGAAATTATTAGAGTTTTTTTTCTATTTTTATTAGCTTAGAGATTAATTAGAAATTAATAGAGTTTTAGGTTAATCCCCTTTTTAGGTTTAAGTAGATTAATTAGAGTCTTAGTTAGTGTTAATTGAGTTTTAATTAGGGTTAATTAGATGTTCATTAGTTAATTGAGTCTAATTAGGATTAATTAGTTTAACCAGGTTTTAATTCATTTAATTGTAGTTTTAATTTTCGGATTAGTCTTAATGGTAGTTTTAAGTCTTAATTAGCTTTTTAATCAGTGTTAATTGCAGTTTTAATTGTGTTCATTAGTATTAATCAAAGTCTGAATTTGCTGGGCCGTGTGGCAGTTTTTGGAGGCCCAAGTCCCAGGTCCACATGTCAGCATATAAGTCCTCCACACGTGTGCTTCAAAAACTCTCCACCTCATCCACGTTTTCGTTTCAGGATCTCTCTGCCACTGCCACGTTTCACCTCACTTTCTCCATTCACCATTCTGCACCACGTGTAATTCTCACGTTCAGCCACTCCACCACCACGTGGCGCCCATCCGTCCCACTCTTCCACTACCACTCCCACGCGTCCCCCATGCACGGCGCCTCACCGCCACCTGTCCCACCCGCCGAGTCCTCACCGGAGACCCCACCGGAGCGCATGCAAACCGCCGGAGAACGTCACCAGCAAAATCAAGCGGTGGTTCTCGCGGCCAAACTCCCCCAAACCTCGCCGGAAACCCTTGAATCTCGCCGGAAAACTGCAAACTCCGAAGAACATTCATCTTTCTCAGGATTCCTCAACCAATCACCAACAACCTTCATCTCCTTCATCCGTCAGGTTCATCTAAACTCCACCGGATTCTGCAAATATCGTCGGAACTCCAAGAACATTCATCAACCATCATCACGTTCATCTCATCTCGGTCAGCAAGATTTATGCGTTGTTTTCCATAATTGATTCATCCTTCATCGCGTTCTTCAGATCTCCAGAAAACCCTCATCTTCCTCCGAGTTCATCAAGTTCATCGCAGGTTCGTTCCCTTTTGCCCAGATTTTCTTGTTGAATCTTGAAATCCTCGTTGAATCTCCAAGAACTCCATGAGTGTCCACCCGTTGCAACGTCGAGATCTCCAAGATCTTCGTCAGTTCTTCATTATTCCCCAGATTCTCCAGATTATCTTCACAAAACCTTCAACATTCGTCCATTCAACGAACTTCAAGATCCATCAGATCTTCCTCCAGTCCGTCATCCAAAGATCCTCCGCAACTTCACAGAATTGATTCATCCTTCAACGCGTTCAAGATTTCTTCAGAAGCTTCATGAGATTTTCCAGATCGTCCATAAGTAGTCTTCGTCCTCACGATCTTCATCGACGTTCCTCCATGGATCTTCAAGAACCTCAAAGGATGGATCGGTTTGTCTCTCCAGGAAGGTGATAGTTCTGATTATTGTTGTTTATTCATTGGTGTTTGTTGATTCAAGGTGAAATCGGAATATGAAACGAAGAAGTTTTGAGGAGAGAACGAGCGAGAGAGAGATGCTGAGAGAGAAACGGCGCATGGGGGAGGAGGATGAACAGTGAACGAGAGAGAAGGATTCACTTAGGGTTTTGGTCAGCTAGATCCTGCACCACGTGGCCGTCCAAGGAACTGAGCTGGGCCCATTGACTTCTTCGTCCGTACACCCCCCATTTTGGGCGTTCACCCTTCGTTTTTTTTCTGATTATTGTTTAGTCTGATTGGGCTGGGCCCAATTCGCCTTTACTGGTTATACCCCCTGTTTTGGCCTCGAACCCCCCCCCCCCCCCCCTGTTTTTGTTTTCTTCAGAATTTACTTATTGGGCTGGGCCATAACAATTTTGTTTTGTTTTTTTTGCTACCTTACCCCTGGCTGAGCAAGTTGCACCCCCCTTCTGTTTTCTTTGTCTTTATTTTCTTTAATTTCATTTGTTTAGATTTTTCAAAGAAAAGAATATAAGAAAAATATATGTAATAGTAAATATAAAAAGATGGAAAATATGGTAATATAAAAAATGATAGTTTTTTAATATTTCCTTTTTAGGATATAATTTCTCATAGAGTTTATTTTTACACTTTTAGAAGTAGATTTAAAGGTCCACTTGTTAGGGGACTATTTTTCGTTAGATTTTCCATATTAGATGGATAGGATTTTTAGGAGTTTATTTTCCTGTACCCAATCATTGTAATTTCTTCCGAATATTAATAAAACGAGATTTGTGCTGTGGTCTCCGTTCTACCCGTAGTTAGGCCGAACTACAGCTGCTTTGATTTTCTCTGAAGAGAATATGTAGGCATAGGATGCGATATCCTAGCGAGCACACTAACAACTAACTTTTGGTTCTCTCGCTGCTGTGCGATCGAGACTTTCCCGCTGACGACTAATGTTATCCTTTTCTCTTGCCCGAGTGCATTTGAGACCAGACCGTAGTTCTAGTTCCCGTAGGTTCCCATACCTCGAAACCCGACATACTACGTCCGTTATACCGCAAACAGGTACGCCTAAGTCTCCAATGGTCGAGCAGCATCCACCTAACTGCTAGAATGCGTACGCTAGTATCGTCAACTTAATCTCTCACCCCCGTGTGACCGAGAACACCCTGTCTAGCCGTAGTTAGCCTGAACTACGTCATGCTCTGATTTCTCTGATGAGAATACGTAGGCCCAAGACGCGACGTCTTGCCGAGCAACTAATCCGTAGTTTCCCGAACTACGTTGACTCTGATTTTCTCTGATGAGAATACGTAGGCATAGAGTGCGACGCTCTATCGAGTCAATTTCTTTCCGTTTAGATTTAGCAGCCGTAGATAGATTGTTTTTCACCCGTCCAAGTAAACACAACAAGCGTGGATCCCGTCGAGTACGGCGGACGTGAGGGGTGTTAATACCTTCCCCTTGCGTAACCGACTCCCGAATCCAGACAACGGTTGCGACGACCTTGTCTTACCCTTTTTTCGTAAGGTTTTTCCGATCGTTTCCTTTCCCGCTCTGAGGGATAAATAACGAAAGGTGGCGACTCTTCTGTTGTGCCGACACCTTATTTTCGCGCAAGCGACAGATACAAGGTTAAAAAGTGTCTTGTCTGGATACAAGGTTGGAAAGTGTCTTGTCTGGATACAAGGTTTATGGTTGAAGAGTCAGGGAATGGTTACACATGACTTACCGAAATTCGCCTTAAACTTGAAGGTTAACTGAACCTACTTGAATAGCTCTGAGAAGCTCTAAAAAATATGGAGAGGAAATGTTCCTTCACTCCACTTTGCCCTAGCTTGTGGGATCTCTGTAAAAATATTCCTCGAAAGGGAGCCTGGAATCTCTGTACCCTGATGGTTTAAGATGAACTGCCTTAGCATTTTGAACCTCAGAGAGGTGCTTCAGATTAATTGCCTTCTGGATAAGAATAACTTCTGTGCTCTTGGGATGGTCTGCCCCAGCCTTGAAGTGATTTTGCCCCCTGACTGGCTGATTTGTGCAGGAGTGCCTCAGACTGACTGACCTTCGAGAGATTTATCGAATCCCGACCTGATTGCTCCAGATTAACTGAATCTTGGAATGGCTGACTCCCCAGGTGTGACCATTTGACATGACTTGCCCCTGCTCCACAGAGTACTCAGGCATTTTGCATCTTATCTCGATCAAACTTTCCACTATAGAAACTCTCCTGACGCCAAGTGCTTACTTGTAAGTAAAACAATTCGTTCTGAAAAGATAATATTAGTGCAATGCATATGACAGTTTTGCAATCCAAGTCTGTTCACTGGAAAAAATGTTGTGACATATAGCGAATGAATCACCTATCAGAATGTCAACATCAATACCCACATGGTAAGAAAATCCTTTTAGGAGTCAGTTTGGACGCGATCTTTACCGAAGTATGCTTTCAAAACAAACCTGCTTCAATTAGGTCTTTTGAAGGTTGTAACGTGGTCTGGTTCACGGTTATAGAAAAAAAAGGATATAAGGCTCAAAGTTTGTTTTAACCCACCCATTCTCCTTGATGTTCATCAGTCATATGTTCATCTAACTCGACATAAGAACTCACCTTTCAAAGGACGGATGACAGGAGTGATGGTTAAGGAAACCACAAGTTTTCGGAGTGACAGTCACTCGCTTTTCGTCTTTGGTGTCTGGAGTCACACGACTTGTTCTTCATCATTTTCTTTGATTTCCTTATTTTTGCATGGACCGACTCTTTTGAATTTTTCAATTTTGAAGTCTAACAGGATGCCTTAATTTTTGCCTAAGCCTCTTATTTTCAAGTTATCGACTTAGCGGGCTTCTTATTTTTCTTTTCTTTTTTGGGAACAAGTCATGTGACACCAACTTGTCTGGCTTGTTTGACAGGGTTGTAACTGCCTCACTCCTTGATTGGTGAGGGATAACCACTGTATGTTTTTGAGGTACAACTTCTACAGATGTGATTGATCCTCGAACAGGAACACTCCTTTCGCAATTTGGATGCTCGGTTAAATTAACTGACACCTACCCTACCCCAGGCTAAAATTGAGGGTTTTTTTGTTTTCAGAAAGAAACTTCTATTACTAGGCTCAAAGGGGTTTACAAGGGATTATCTTTCTTATATCTCCGATCTCTGATGTTTAGGAATTTGAAACAATGTCTGTACATCATTAGCAGATGTTTTATTCAAAAGCATACAATCGGAAGTTTTGCGTCTTTCAATTTCGTCATCCTCCCTCGAATTTTCCTTAAACAAGCGTTTGACATCAATAAAAAGTATGAGTGAACATAAATGGATTTCATCAAAACATGCATACTCATTTCATTATCATTATCAATCGAAAATAGACAAGTTTTACAAATAAGTTCGCACTTTAACAGAAAAGAAACTACAAATGCAAAGAAATGACATGATATAAATGACTTCCAACTTCAGGGAACTGGGATTTCCAATCTTGATTTGCTACTGAACTAGCCATCTTCAAAATTACTCTTCGAAGTCAGTCTGATACTCTTCTGAACATCTTCTCTCGGTGAATACCTCCATAACATGAACTGATGAACCCACATGACGAGATGAAGAAGGATTATTGATCTAGATACACTGAGGTGTGACTGAGAACATATTGGAGTCAAGCAGAGTCTGAATCTCGCTCTTAAGCACCTTACTGTCTTCGGTTGAATGCCCTTGTTCCCCAGCATAGTAATCACAGTGGGTGTTGACATCAAAACCTGGCGGATATGGAGGAATCACTGGATTAATCTCCTTTCGGTACTATCAATCCACCTTTGATCAAATCTGGCAACATCTGACTATACAACATCGGTAACTGAGTGAAATACTTCTCTGGCTTCCTAGGTCTTTGTCGAGTGTGTTGATATGGCCGTCAGTGATATAGTCGTTGACTCTGGAGGGGAAATGATATCTGATATAAAGACCCAGAAGATTGCTGACACTGAACAGTCGAAATATCCAAACACTGAATCTGAGGTATCGGGGATTCCCTGATGGAATTTCTTTCTTTCTCCCATTCTTCTTGAGAATCGACAACTGACTCGCTTTTATAAACAGAGCTGTCTGAGGTGTCTCGAATCTTTGCACTCTTGAGTTCGCTCTGGATACGTTCTCCAATTATTATCAAGTCAGAAGATTTTAACGCCCCATTACCAATCATCTTACCCAAGTACAGACCTTGCAAAGTACCCATGAACAGGTCAACCAATTCTCTGTCTAGAAGTGGTTGTCGAACGCGAGCAGCTAACTCTCTCCATCTCTGAACGTACGCTCTGAAAGATTCATTGTCCACTTGAGATAAGTCTTGCAACTGCATGCGATTGGGAGTCATGTCGAGATTGTAATTGTATTGCTTCACAAAGGTGTTGGCTAGGCCTGAACAAGATCAAACGCAACCACTCTCTAATTGCATGTATCAACTCAACGATGCCCCACTCAAACTGTCCTGGAAACAGTGAATCATAAGCTTATCGTTATGGACATATGAGGTCATTCTTCTGCAAAATATCACCAAATGATGCTTCAGACAACTATTCCCTTTGTACTTCTCAAAATTCAGTGTCTTAAACTTTGGAGGCATCACAAGGCCTGACACCAAACACATACTTGAAGCATTCAGATTAAGAGTATCATGACCCATTAGGGCGTCAAGCTTTTCTTCCAACAAATGATATCTTCTCATAAACTCAACAGTCTGTGAGTCCTTAGGATTAATCTTTGGAGCATCCCCTTGAAAATATGGCACAAAGAATGTGAAATTCTGATAGTTCGTGTCATTAAGAGAAGATGAATGTCTATCTCGGACAATGGCATACTCTTGTATAACTTGATCTTCAACAGGAATCTGCACAGGCTGAGCTTGTGCAACATTGTTCACTGAAGGTGGAATAACATCCTCATTAACTAGAGTCCTCTGAATATTGACATCTCCCCTTGTCATAGCTGTCATGGCTTCCATGAGCTGGTCCAACTGATTCTTCATCAATTCAAACTCTACCCTTGTAACAACCGAATTTTGTTCTTCTGAGTTCATGATTCTCAAAAACTTATTCAAGTCCAATGCGAGTGTCGGGAAATCAACTGCGGGTTAGACAAAAGACGGGTGAGCTCTCTGTTCTGGCTGAGGATAGATATGAAAAAATGAGATGCTAATGCAATGCAAGATGCTAATGCAATATGAAAACATAACAATAGCAGGGTCAAGGTCACAGGTCCTGCAAGGTAACGCAATAAGATATCCCTCTCCTCGGGTGGGCAATATATTGGTTTATAAAAGGGCATTCCAAAGGCTTTTAAACAAAGTCCTATGCACTAACCCTCAAAAGTTTTCCGTCATAACGATGATTCGTAAGACGGTAATCCCTTCAAAGGATGAACACAGAGTTATGTCTTGGCAACCTTTGGAATAAGGTTCTACAAAAGGTCCTTAGAGTCACGGACTCCCAGGTCGTAAATAAAGTCGCCATTACGATTACTCGTAAGACATAATCATCCCAAAGGGGCCTCATTTGAGCGGTGGAATTCGAACCAACTCAACGAGTCCTAAGTCTCACAAATCAGAAAGAAACCACATCCTAACTTAGTGTATACTAGAAAGCTAGGGTAGATAGATTTTATCCTTACAAACCATCCCGAATAAACCCAACAGGTAAGAGGAACACATCAAAAGAAAACCATAAAACAAATAAAACACAAATGCGATAAATAAACTAGGTTTGGATTGCTATTGCTTCCCCAGCAGAGTCGCCAAGCTGTCACTACTCGAAAATGAAACGACAGAGAGGCGAGAATGGAAAGACAGAAGAGTCGCCATCGAACTTTATTTATCCCATAAGGGGAAAGGAAAACATCGAGAAAACCTAAAGAAAGACGGATAAGATGGTCTCGCAACCAAGAGAAAGGGTTCGGAAGCCGGTTATTCAAAGGGAAGGTATTAGCACCCCTCGCATCCATTGTACTCGATGGGAACCATTTGTTTGTCTATGTGCGAAGATATTTGCTAAAGGTTATTGCTATATAAGAGTGTTCCAAGGGATAAAGAGAGGTAAAAAAACAAGGAAAAGAGAGATAAAGGGGAAGAAGAGAGACTCGGAAGGACCTTGCGATCCTATGCCCACGTATTCTCAACAGGTATGAGAAAGTCAGAGTCAACGTAGTTCGGGAAACTACGGGTGATGGGGGAAGGTTGCTCACCAAGACATCGTCGTCTTGTGCCTACGTATCCTCATCTGGTATGAGAAATCAGAGCAAACGTAGTTCGAGTAACTACGGGAAAAAGTCTCGATCACACTAGAGCGACAAAAAAGGTTTGAATAACAGGTTGGTCTCGATTGCACTAGGGCAAGAGAAAGGGGAAGTTAGTTGTTAGTGTGCTCGTCAAGGATAGAGATCCTCATTCCTACATATCCTCATTAGGGAATGAGGAATCAGAGCAAACCGTAGTTTGGGCACGGTTAACTGGTGTTTGCAGATGATGCTAACGTACGCATTCTAGCAGTTAGCTATATTGAAGAGAGAGTTTTCGCCTTCGAGGCAAGGTGTCACGTTTGATTTATGAGTTTATTTTTAGGGATGAAGTAGATCCTCAGATAGTAACCCCTTGCGGGTAGTACCTAATTCTTTATCTCAAAGATTTATTATGAAAAGGTGTGGCGAATACAGTCACGTCTTCATATTGAAAGACGGGTATTGAGACCATACACTCTACAGTGAGTATCCTGACACTCGGAGAGGAAGAAGTCTGCACTCAATCCTCTCTCTTTAGTTCAATACAAAGAGAACTTCATTCTCTTGTTAAAGATGTTTTGATCTTGAATGGTAAGTGCTTTACGACAGTGAACCCTAAAGGTAATGTCAAGCACTCGGGATAGGAAAAGGTCTACGCCTAACCACTCCACAACCATCCAAGTTTTATTGGGAAAAAGAGTTTAAAAAATGAACTTGGTACGAGACCAAGGTTTTTAGACTCAACAGAGAAAAGATATAAGGATAACAGGTGGTGAACGACAAGAAAACACGAAGCATCGCAATCACAGACAACATTAGGTATCAAAACTTAAATTAATGTTTACGGAAAATATGTACAAGTATCAAAAAAATATTCACAAATGATACTCAAGAAATAATCGAAACTAAGATAAAAATCAAGCAAAGAATTAGTCAAAATTAAGAGTTAAACTGAGTCAAAATCTTATCAAAGTCTAATTAGCTAAATTCTAAATGAAAGCTAATCCTAAGTAATAAATTCGAACCTAATTCTAAGCTAAAAATAGATTCTAAGACTAATATTAATAAAAATCTAATTGAAAATGAACTAATTAAAATCTTAATTAAAATAATTAATTAAATAAAAATATTAAAATCTAATTCTAAAATTATTATCTAGGATATAATACTAATGTTAATTAAAGTCTAATCTTATTCTAAATTAATTGGAAAAAAAACTAAGTTAATTACACTCTAAGGTTAACTAAATCCTAAGTTAATTAAACTCTAAACTAAAGAAAAACCTAAGTTAATTAAACTCTAAACTAAAGAAAAACCTAAGTTAAACTAATTCTAAATAAGTTCTAAAATTAAATCTAATTCTAATATTGTTATCTTCTTAATTAAACAAAACTTAATTGTGCTATAATTAAATCTGATTAACAAAAATTAATAAACAAAATAAAAAAAAGAAACAATGGGCTCAGCTGCAAAGCCCAAGGATATAAATCCTAAATGGGGGGGGGGGGGGGTTGTGAAAATGGGGTGTGTGGAAAAGGAAACAGTAAGGCCCAAGGCCCAATCCACAATAACAAAATAAACTAAATCAGAATTTTAACCTATCTTCTCCTTCACTCCAGAATACTCGTCCCTCTCCCCAACTTCCTCGTCGTCGCTTCCTCATGTTCGCCGTCCTCCCTCTTCAATCACCCTCTCCATTCATCCTAAAACAACACTCTTTTCTCATTCAATCTTGTTTCAAAACAAAATTCCTCGACACACTCTTTCTACGCTGTCGACCTTCTTCTCCATCCATCATGATGCGTCTCGCCGCCGGCACCGATTTCCTACGCTGCACCCTGGACTCAGTCATATCGAAGCTGATTCAGGTAATCAATTCGAATCTCTCTGTCTTGGTGGGCGATTCTTTCTTCAATCTTCTTCTTTCTCGGTTCTGTTGTGTTTGTATTGTTGTTATGGTGAACTGTTGTTGCGGTTTCTTAATTTCTGCAGGTTGTTGTAGAATTGATGATGAAGAATGACATGAGGCAATGCCTAATAAGGAAACCTTATAAAGATGCACTGAAGATGAAGAATAGAAAAATGAAAATTTTGAGGCAGCGGCGAAAAGAATTCCCCCCTCCCCCAGACTCTGCAAATCTCAATCTCTGTTTATATAGTAGGTTAGAGGGACATAATAGGTATCTCAGTTTGGAAATTATGTTAGGATTTTTTTTCTGTTGTATGGTACAAATTATCTTATTCTGTTGTGCAGGTTTATGTCATTTGCGTGGCAACTGACTTTGGTCGATGTACGGTTGGTGCAGGTTTTCGTGCTTTTTGGTCTGGTGTGGGTTTTGGCTTGTTTGTACAAGTTGTTGTTTTAATATTGCAGGATGTACAAATGGTTTTGCTGTGTTTTAACGTACAGATGTTTTTGCTGTGTTTCGCATGGTTTAGGCATGTAATATGGTAGTATGTTTGTTGGTGAACATTGAGTGCACAGTAAAAAATGTTGTTTTGCAAGTGGGTGGGGTCCGGTGAAGAAATGTGTGTGGGATTCTTTTGTAAAATATATTCTTTTTGGAATTTTGTGGTAATAAAGAAAAATAGTATAATGGACCTTATTGACAATGGACTCTATTACTATTCTAAATATTTTTTGAATGGCCCCTTTTTCATGATATTAAATAGAAAAAAAATCTATTAAAAAAAATGAGAAGGATGAATTATGGAAATGGATGGGATTGAAAGTGGTTTGTTGATTTGAAATGGGTAATTAGATCTACAAATGAAGATATATATGATTTATGATAGTGGAAACGGGTAGAGAAATGGATAATCAAGAATTGGTTAATGAATGACAATGGATAAATGAATTAGAACTTTGAACCAATGAATCCACCAATCAATCTTTGAATTTTCCCACAAATCTTTGAATTTATGATCTTCTGGACCAAATCTCACATGAACCACTGCTTGATAACCCGATGAATGTAACAAATTGACCTAAAATACACATTGCCTGAGAAATAGCCACTGATGCGGGTAACTTGAAATAGAAGCAAGCTCTTGATGATTTGACCAAAATTTGGTGAAATTTCTATCTGATCTTGATCGTGACCGAACAACTTCACTTGACTTGAAACCATGTCGTCGTCCCTAATAAACCTAATATTTTATCCTTGATGAGAAGAAAACCTTGTTCCTGAGTTAGAAAACCAATGCGCTATACGATTATGAAGTATGACCTAAATAAGATGCAGATGAATGCGGAGCAAAAACCAGTTGAAGTTAGAAAAAGAGAGGGCAAATTTTAGGGTGCAACATCCAGTACTAACAACCAACATTTCAACAACCTCCTCAGGCTCAAAATCAGCAAGCCTAAGGCTGAGGATGTCAATATCAGCACAAAACCTCAGAATAATCTAGAACGAAAGGATGCTCCTTTAGACCCAATTCCTGTGACATATAGTCAACTTCTATCGTATTTGATTTATAATTCACTGGTGGCCCCCAAGTCGCTGAAGCCTCCACTGCAACCATTCCCATCTGGGTATGATCCCAATGTGTAATGCGGATGTCATACTAAATTGGTTGGGAATTCTGTCGCTACTGCGAAAAAATAACCGGCAGAAAAAACAGAAGAGTCGCCACTTTCGTTATTTATCCCAAAGAGAGGGAAAGGAAACGATCGCAAAAACCTAAAGAAAAAGGGAAAGACAAGGTCATCGCAACCATGTCTGGGTTCGGGAGTCAATTACGCAAGGGGAAGGTATGAGCACCCCTCACGTCCGTCGTACTCGACGGGATCCACGCATTGTGTTGTCTAGTCTATGGGTGAAAAACAATCTATATACGGCTGCTAAAGCTAAACGGAAAGAACGGACTCGGCAGAGCATCACCGCTCTATGCCTACGTATTCCCTCGTGCAATGGGAAAGTCAGAGTCAACGTAGTTCGGGAAACTACGGGGGGAAATTGCTCGCCAAGACATCACGTCTTGTGCCTACGTATTCTCATCTGGCATGAGAAATCAGAGCAAAACGTAGTTCAGGCTAACTACGGGTAAACAAGGGTGTTCTCGATCACACGGGGGTGAGAGAAAAGATTGACGATACTAGCGTACGCATTCTAGCAGTTAGGTGTATGCTGCTCGACCATTGGAGACTTAGGCGTTACCTGTTTGCGGTAGAACGGACGTAGTATATCGGGGTTTAAAGGTACGGGAACCTACGGGAACTAGAACTACGGTCTGGTCTCAATTGCGCTAGGGCAAGAGAAAGGGGAAAAATTAGTCATCAGCGGGAAAGTCTCGGTCGCACAGCAGCGAGAGAACAGAGAAGTTAGTTGTTAGTGTGCTCGCTAGGATATCGCATCCTATGCCTACATATTCTTGTCTGGTACGAGAAATCATAGCAGCTGTAGTTCAGCTAACTACAGAAAAGGGGGAAAAGTGCTTGCTAGATTATCGCAATCCTATGCCTACGTACTCTCAACAGGAATGAGAGATCAGAGCAGTCGTAGTTCAGCCAACTACAGAAAGACAGTCTCAATTGCACAGGGGCAAGAGAAAAATACTCAATCGCCAAAACGCGAGAGAAAAGGGGGAAGTCTCAATCGCCAGGATGCGAGAGAAAAGGTTTGGAACGGGACGCACACGCGAAGTCCTAGACGTAGGAGCGAATGCGTCGCATATTGTCCTAAGGACGAATACTAAACACTCTAGGCAATTGAGAGGTGGCCACTCAATCACCATTTCCCACGTATCTAAACGAACACTCACAACACTCGAAGGGTGAAAAGAAAGAGATGAAAGAAGTGAAATAAAAACAATGTTACCGAACAGAGTGGTTCCGTTGACCCTTGACTTTTGCGTGCAAGCTCCATTTCCAAGCTCTACTCTTTTTATCCTTGATAATGATATTTCGAACCAGAACCAATGTGACGCTGAACCGTCATAATTTGACTTATAAAAGAAGTCAAACCCCAAGAGGTAGCGTATTGATATCCGTGTCAAAGACAAGATAGAGAAGTGATATTGAGAATCATTCTCTGATTAAATCATGTCACACGGCCAGCACAACAGAAAGGCAAAATAAAATCAGAAGAAGAAGAAAAGATGAGGAGAGGAAAAACGGTCTCGGATCCTACATTATCCCTCAACAAGTTGATTTATAATGGTTTACGGAGGTCTCGTCATCGACCTACAAAAAGAAATGGTGAGAAAAATAATCCAATAACAGAATGAAATAAGAATTCAAATTCAAAAATGAAATAAATCTCTAAAGTAAATAACTTCTAATAAAAGTTCTAATAGAAAATTAGAAGAAAATTAAGTATATAGAAAAAATAGTATATAAATTCTATAAAAAGATATATATATATATATATATATATATATATATATATATATATATATATATATATATATATATATATATATATATATATATATATATATATATATATATATATATATATATATATATATATATATATATATATATATATATATATATATATATATATATATATATATATATATATAATATTTTAAAAGAAAATGGAATAGAAACAAATTATCATATAATAATATTCTAAAAACTATAATAAAGAAACTATAAATTCTAAAAGAAAATATAATATATTAAAAGTATATTACAAAAATAAATGAAATACAAAAATAAATGAACGCGGGGCCACAAAGGGCAATATGAGCCAGGTGCTTGTCGAACTGTCTCATGTCGACATGATTTATGGGTGCCTTAAAATATCCCTGATCAGCTTCAATGTTCTCTACTATGCCATTTGAACTCCAGATGGTGATTTGTTGATGCATCGAAGATGGCACTGCACCTATGCCATGTATCCACTTACGTCTTAAGAGCAAATTATAGTTGGCTTTTGTTTCCACTACCATGAAGACAGTAGGCCTAGTGATTGTCCCAACTGTTAAGTCAACTTGTATCACACCCAATGTAGAGCCAACTTATCCTTCGTAATTTGAAAGAACCATATTATGTGGCTTAGTATCGGTGTCATACTTGCCAATCTTGTTCAATAAGAAATGTGGCATCAGATTTACTGTTGCGCCACAATCCACCAATATCTTGTTCACTGGTACATTCTCCACCTTCCCAGTGATGTAAAGAGGCTTCAGGTGACCTTTCATCGCCTCTGTAGGTTGCTCGGAGAAGGCATTATGCTCTTTAACGCACCCATTATATAGTAGCATACAGGCTTGTACGTTGCCATCTCCGCTTTAGTGTAAGCATCCGGATTTTTGACCTCTGTAATTTGGTCGAAGTCCCTAGGTATTACAGACACCATATTGACTAGGATGTCCAATGAAGCATCAGACTCAGAGTCGAAGTTGTCTGTCATTTCTTCACCATCTTCGACAGTCATTTCATGTTTGTCTTCTTGAGAGGAAAACAATTTCCGCCCCACTGGCACTTTTCAGCAATCTTCATTTAATTCCCTCTGTTATTATCAGTAGGGACATTAGTACTAGACTCTCCTTGGTCCTTCGACTGAGCCTCCCTGGGAGTCTTCCTTCTACGTTGTTCTCTCCTCCATTGAGATTGCGACATTGAGTTCTTCCCTTTATAGTTCTCAGAAACGTGAGCAGTTTTAGAGGATTGAAACTCCTTGCGATACGTGATCGAAGAGCCCTTGTTGACGTCGAAGTTTTTCCATTTCTGCTGACTTTTCTGCCTGTCCTCATTTGGTTTGACCCATTTGCCGTTAGAAAGTTCAGAAATGGCTTGAAGGTAGCTGGCCTCGCTCTTGGTGCTCTAGCCTTCGACTCAGACCTTCTTGGGTCAAAACTTTGGGGGCCATGGTTGGCCTTCTCCTAGTTCTGCTTAGCCTTTCATACCCCTTAAGGCTTCTGAGCAACCTTTTGATCAAAGATTGCACTGCGTCTGGGACATATCATAACACCTAATCCCTTCTTTTGGCAGCGGTGAAGGAATTCAATAATGGTCTGTTCCTGTTTTGGATACGCCACTTTGTTGCGCTCTTCCTAGTAGCTTGCTTCATCAACCTCCATAGTCTTATGTATAAAGACCATTACAAAAGTTCAAATTTAAAAACTCACAAATTTCAATATAAAGACCATAAGAAAAGTTCCAAGTGAAAAAAATCACCAATTTCAACATAAAAACCATTACAAAAGTTCAAAGTTTTAAAAACTAAACCAATTTCACAATAAAAACCATTACAAAAGTTCCTAGTAAAAAATTCAACAATTTCACTATAAAAACAATAACAAAAGGTCGATTTCAAAAAACTCATCAATTTCAATATAAAGACCACTACAAAACTTCAAAGTTAAAAAACTCTCCAATTTCAATTAAAAAAACCAAAACAAAAGGTCGATTTGAAAAAACTCACCAATTTCAGTATAAAAACCATTACAAAAGTTCAAAGTTAAAAAACCCCCCAATTTCAATAAAAAAAACATAACAAAAGTTTCATTTGAGAAAACTTACCAATTTCAGTATAAAGACCATTACAAAAGTTCAAAGTTAAAAAACTCACAAATTTCAATATAAAGACCATAAGAAAAGTTCCAAGTGAAAAAAATTACCAATTTCACCATAAAAACCATTAGAAATATTCAAAGTTAAAAAAAAAACCAATTTCACAATAAAAACCATTACAAAAGTTCCTAGTAAAAAATTGAACAATTTCACTATAAAAACCATAACAAAAGGTCGATTTGAAAAAACTCATCAATTTTATAAAGATCATTACAAAAGTTCAAAGTTAAAAAACCGCCAAATTTCAATAAAAAAAACTATAACAAAAGTTCCATTTGAAAAAACTCATCAATTTCAGTATAAAGACCGTTACAAAAGTTCAAAGTTAAAAAACTAACAAATTTCAATATATAGACCATAAGAAAAGTTCCAAGTGAAAAAAATCACCAATTTCACCATAAAAACCATTACAAAAGTTCAAAGTTTAAATAAATCACCAATTTCACTATAAAAACCATAACAAAAGTTCCTAGTAAAAAATTCAACAATTTCACCATAAAAACCGTTACAAAAGGTCGATTTAAAAAAACTCATCAATTTCAGTATAAACACCATTACAAAAGTTCAAAGTTAAATAACTCCCCAATTTCAACAAAAAAATCCATAACAAAAGTTCCGTTTGAGAAAACTCACCAATTTCAGTATAAAGACCGTTACAAAAGTCTAATGTTAAAAAACTAACAAATTTCAATATAAAGACCATAAAAAAAGTTCCAAGTGAAATAATCACCAATTTCACCATAAAAACCATTACAAAAGTTCAAAGTTAAAAAAACTCCCCAATTTCACTATAAAAACCATTACAAAAGTTCCTAGTAAAAAATTCAACAATTTCACCATATAAACCATAACAAAAGGTCGATTTAAAAAAACTCATCAATTTCAGTACAAAGACCATTACAAAAGTTCAAAGTTAAGAGACTCCCTAATTTCAATAAAAAAATCATAACAAAAGTTCCGTTTGAGAAAACTGACCAATTTCAGTATAAAGACCGTTACAAAAGTGCAAAGTTAAAAAACTAACAAATTTTAATAAAAAAGACCTTGAGAAAAGTTCCAAGTGAAAAAAATCATCAATTTCACCATAAAAACCATTACAAATGTTCAAAGTTTAAAAAACTCCCCAATTTCATTATAAAAACCATTACAAAAGTTACTAGTAAAAAATTAAACAATTTCACCATAAAAACCATTACAAAAGGTTGACTTAAAAAAGCTCACCAATTTCAATACAAAGACCATTACAAAAGTTCAAAGTTAAAAAACTCCCCAATTTCAATTAAAAAAACCATAACAAAAGTTCCGTTTGAGAAAACTCAGCAATTTTAGTATAAAGACCATTACAAAAGTTCAAAGTTAAAAAAACTCACAAATTTCAATATAAAGACCATAAGAAAATTTCCAAGTGAAAAAATAACCAATTTCACCATAAAAACCATTATAAAAGTTCAAAGTTAAAAAAACTCCCCAATTTCACTATAAAAACCATTACAAAAGTTCCTAGTAAAAAGTTCAACAATTTCACCATAAAAACCATAACAAAAGGTCGATTTAAAAAAACATCAATTTCAGTACAAAGACCATTACAAAAGTTCAATGTTAAAAGACTCCCCAATTTCAATAAAAATAAAAAAAATAACAAAAGTTCCGTTTGAGAAAACTTACCAATTTCAGTATAAAGACCATTACAAAAGTTCAAAGTTAAAAAAACTCACAAATTTCAATATAAAGACCATAAGAAAAGTTCCAAGTAAAAAAATTTACCATATTCACCATAAAAACCATTAGAAATATTCAAAGTTTAAAAAACAAAACCAATTTCACCATAAAAACCATTACAAAAGTTCCTAGTAAAAAATTGAACAATTTCACTATAAAAACCATAACAAAAGGTCGATTAGAAAAAACTCATCAATTTTCTAAAGATCATTACAAAAGTTCAAAGTTAAAAAACCGCCAAATTTCAATAAAAAAAAACTGTAACAAAAGTTCCATGTGAAAAAACTCATCCATTTCATTATAAAGACCGTTACAAAAGTTCAAAGTTAAAAAAACTAACAAATTTCAAAATAAAGACCATAAGAAAAGTTCCAAGTGAAAAAAATCACCAATTTCACCATAAAAACCATTACAAAAGTTCAAAGTTTAAAAAAATAACCAATTTCACTATAAAAACCATAACAAAAGTTCCTAGTAAAAAATTCAACAATTACACCATAAAAACCGTTACAAAAGGTCGATTTAAAAAAACTCATCAATTTTAGTATAAAGACCATTACAAAAGTTCATAGTTAAAAAACTCCCCAATTTCAACAAAAAAATCCATAACAAAAGTTCTGTTTGAGAAAACTCACCAATTTTAGTATAAAGACCGTTACAAAAGTCTAATGTTAAAAAACTAACAAATTTCTATATAAAGACCATAAAAAAAGTTCCAAGTGAAATAATCACCAATTTCACCATAAAAACCATTACAAAAGTTCAAAGTTAAAAAAACTCCCCAATTTCACTATAAAAACCATTACAAAAGTTCATAGTAAAAAATTCAACATTTTCACCATATAAACCATAACAAAAGGTTGATTTAAAAAAAACTCATCAGTTTCAGTACAAAGACCATTACAAAAGTTCAAAGTTAAGAGACTCCCCAATTTCAATAAAAAAAATCATCACAAAAGTTCCGTTTGAGAAAACTGACCAATTTCAGTATAAAGACCGTTACAAAAGTGCAAAGTTAAAAAACTAACAAATTTTAATAAAAAGACCTTGAGAAAAGTTCCAAGTGAAAAAAATCACCAATTTCACCATAAAAACCATTACAAATGTTCAAAGTTTAAAAAACTCCCCAATTTCATTATAAAAACCATTACAAAAGTTACTAGTAAAAAATTCAACAATTTCACCATAAAAACCATTACAAAAGGTTGACTTAAAAAAGCTCACCAATTTCAGTACAAAGACCATTACAAAAGTTCAAAGTTAAAAAATTCACCAATTTCAATTAAAAAAACCATAACAAAAGTTCCGTTTGAGAAAACTCAGCAATTTTAGTATAAAGACCATTACAAAAGTTCAAAGTTTAAAAAACTCACAAATTTCAATATAAAGACCATAAGAAAATTTCCAAGTGAAAAAATAACCAATTTCACCATAAAAACCATTATAAAAGTTCAAAGTTAAAAAAACTCCCCAATTTCACTATAAAAACCATTACAAAAGTTCCTAGTAAAAAGTTCAACAATTTCACCATAAAAACCATAACAAAAGGTCGATTTAAAAAAACATCAATTTCAGTACAAAGACCATTACAAAAGTTCAATGTTAAAAGACTCCCCAATTTCAATAAAAAAAACCATAACAAAAGTTCTGTTTGAGAAAACTTACCAATTTCAGTATAAAGACCATTACAAAAGTTCAATGTTAAAAAACTCACAAATTTCAATATAAAGACCATAAGAAAAGTTCCAAGTAAAAAAAATTACCAATTTCACCATAAAAACCATTAGAAATATTCAAAGTTTAAAAAACAAAACCAATTTCACAATAAAAACCATTACAAAAGTTCCTAGTAAAAAATTGAACAATTTCACTATAAAAACCATAACAAAAGGTCGATTTGAAAAAACTCATCAATTTTCTAAAGATCATTACAAAAGTTCAAAGTTAAAAAACCGCCAAATTTCAATAAAAAAAAACTGTAACAAAAGTTCCATGTGAAAAAACTCATCAATTTCATTATAAAGACCGTTACAAAAGTTCAAAGTTAAAAAAACTAACAAATTTCAATATAAAGACCATAAGAAAAGTTCCAAGTGAAAAAAATCACCAATTTCACCATAAAGACCATTACAAAAGTTCAAAGTTTAAAAAAATAACCAATTTCACTATAAAAACCATAACAAAAGTTCCTAGTAAAAAATTCAACAATTTCAGCATAAAAACCGTTACAAAAGGTCGATTTAAAAAAACTCATCAATTTTAGTATAAAGACCATTACAAAAGTTCAAAGTTAAAAAACTCCCCAATTTCAACAAAAAAATCCATAACAAAAGTTCCGTTTGAGAAAACTCACCAATTTTAGTATAAAGACCGTTACAAAAGTCTAATGTCAAAAAAACTAACAAATTTCTATATAAAGACCATAAAAAAAGTTCCAAGTGAAATAATCACCAATTTCACCATAAAAACCATTACAAAAGTTCAAAGTTAAAAAAACTCCCCAATTTCACTATAAAAACCATTACAAAACTTTCTAGTAAAAAATTCAACAATTTCACCATAAAAACCATAACAAAAGGTCGATATAAAAAACCTCATCAATTTCAGTACAAAGACCATTACAAAAGCTCAAAGTTAAAAAACTCCCCAATTTAAATAAAAAAACCATAACAAAAGTTCCGTTTGAGAAAACTCACCAATTTCAGTATAAAGACCATTACAAAAGTTCAAAGTTAAAAAACTCACAAATTTCAATATAAAGACCATAACAAAAGTTCCAAGTGAAAAAAATCTACAATTTGTCCATAAAAACCATTACAAAAGTTCCAAGTACAAAAAACTCCCCAATTTCACAATAAAAACCATTACAAAAGTTCCTAGTAAAAAAATCAACAATTTCACCATAAAAACCATAACAAAAGGTCGATTTAAAAAAACATCAATTTTAGTACAACGACCATTACAAAAGTTCAATGTTAAAAGACTCCCCAATTTCAATAAAAAACCATCACAAAAGTTCTGTTTGAGAAAATTGACCAATTTCAGTATAAAGACCGTTACAAATATGCAAAGTTAAAAAACTAATAAATTTCAATAAAAAGACCTTGACAAAAGTTCCAAGTGAAAAAAACACAAATTTCACCATAAAAACCATTACAAATGTTCAAAGTTTAAAAAACTCCCCAATTTCATTATAAAAACCATTACAAAAGTTCCTAGTAAAAAATTCAACAATTTCACCATAACAACCATAACAAAAGGTCGATTTGAAAAACTCATCAATTTCAGTATAAAGACCATTACAAATGTTCAAAGTTAAAAAACTCCCCAATTTCAATAAAAAACCCATAACAAAAGTTCCGTTTAAGAAAACTCACCAATTTTAGTATAAAGACCATTACAAAAGTTCAAAGTTAAAAAACTCACAAATTTCAATATAAAGACCATAAGAAAAGTTCCAAGTGAAAAAATCACCAATTTCACTATAAAAACCATTACCAAAGTTCAAAGTTTAAAAAATTCCCCAATATTACTATCAAAACCATTACAAAAGTTCCTAGTAAAAAATTCAACAATTTCACTATAAAAGCCATTACAAAAGTTCCATCTGAAAAAACTCACAAATTTCAATATAAATACCATAAGAAAAGATCCAAGTGAAAACAATCACCAACTTCACCATAAAATCCATAACAAAAGTTCAAAGTTTAAAAAAATCACCATATTCACTATAAAAACCATGACAAAAAGTCCTAATAAAAATTCAACAATTTCACCATAAAAACCATAACAAAAGGTCGATTTGAAAAAACTCGTCAATTTCAATATAAAGACCATTACAAAAGTTCCAAGTGAAAAAAATCATCAATTTTACCATAAAAACCAGTACGAAAGTTCAAAGTTTAAAAAAGACCCCAATTTCACTATAAAAACCATTACAAAAGTTCCTAGTAAGAAAACTCAACAAGTTCACTATAAAAGCCATAACAAAAGTTCCTTTTGAAAAAATCATCAGTTTCAATATAAAGACCATAAGAAAATTACCATGTGAAAAAAACAAATTTCAACATAAAAACCAATACAAAAGTTCAAGGTTAAAAAACTCACAAATTTCAATATAAAGACCATAAGAAAAGTTCCAAGTGAAAAAAACCACAAACTTCACCATAAAATCTATTACAAAAGTCAAAGTTTAAAAAAAAACCATAAAATAAGGTCGATTTGAAAAAACTGATCAATTTCAGTATAGAGACCATTACAAAAGTTTAGAGTTAAAAAACTCCAAAATTTCAATAAAAAAACCATAATAAAAGTTCCATTTGAAAAAACTCACCAATTTCGGTATAAAGACCGTTACAAAAGTTCAAAGTTAAAAAACTAACAAATTTCAATATAAGGACCATAAGAAAAGTTCCAAGTGGAAAAAATCACCAATTTCACCATAAAAACCATTACGAAAGTTCAAAGTTTAAAAAACTCCCCAAATTCACTATAAAAACCATTACAAAAGTTCCTAATAAAAAACTCAACAATTTCACTATAAAAGCCATAACAAAAGTTCCATTTGAAAAAACTCATCAATTTCAATATAAAGACCATAAGAAAAGTCCCATGTGAAAAAAATCAGCAATTTCACCATAAAATCCATTACAAAAGTTCAAAGTTTAAAAGAATCACCAATTTCACTATAAAAACCATTACAAAAACTCCTAGCAAAAAATTCAACAATTTCACCATAAAATCCATAACAAAAGGTCGATTTGAAAAAACTTATCAATTTCAGTATAAAGACAATTCCAAAAGTTCAAGGTTAAAAAACTCCCCAATTTCAATAAAAAAACCATAACAAAAGCTCTGTTTGAGAAAACTCACCAATTTCAGTATAAAGACCATCACAAAAGTTCAAAGTTAAAAAATCACAAATTTCAATATAAAGACTATAACAAAAGTTTCAAGTGAAAAAAAATCTACAATTTCACCATAAAAACCATTAAAAAAGGTCAAAGTACAAAAAACTCCCCAATTTCACAATAAAAACCATTACAAAAGTTCCTAGTAAAAAATTCAACAACTTCACCATAAAAACCATTACAAAAGGTCGATTTAAAAAAACTTATCAATTTCAGCACAAAGACCATTACAAAAGTTCAAAGTTTAAAAATTCCCCAATTTCAATAAAAAATTCCCATAACAAAAGGTCCGTTTGAGAAAACTCACCAATTTCAGCATAAAGACCATTACAAAAGTTCAAAGTTAAAAAAACTCACAAATTTCAATATAAAGACCATAAGAAAAGTTCCAAGTGAAAAAAATCACTAATTTCACCGTAAAAACCATTACAAAAGTTCAAAGTTTAAAAAAATCACCAATCTCACAATAAAAACCATTTCAAAAGTTCATAGTAAAGAATTCAACAATTTCACCATAACAACCATAACAAAAGGTCGATTTGAAAAAACTCATCAATTTCAGTATAAAGACCATTACAAAAGTTCAAAGTTAAAAAACTCCCCAATTTCAAAAAAAAAAAAAACCATAACAAAAGTTCCGTTGAAGAAAACTCACCAATTTTAGTATAACGACCATTACAAAAGTTCAAAGTTAATAAACTCACAAATTTCAATGTAAAGAGCATAACAAAAGCTCCAAGTGAAAAAAATCACCAATTTCACCAAAAAACCATTACCAAAGTTCAAAGTTTAAAAAATTCCCCAATATTACTATCAAAACCATTACAAAAGTTCCTAGTAAAAAACTCAATAATTTCACTATAAAAGCCATAACAAAAGTTCCATTTGAAAAAACTCATCAATTTCAATATAAAGACCATAAGAAAGGTTCCATGTGAAAAAAATCAACAATTTCACCATAAAAACCAATAAAAAAGTTCAAGGTTAAAAAACACACAAATTTCAATATAAAGACCATAAGAAAAGATCCAAGTGAAAACAATCGCCAACTTCACCACAAAATCCATAACAAAAGTTCAAAGTTTAAAAAAATCACCAATTTCACTATAAAAACAATGACAAAAAGTCCTAGTAAAAAATTCAACAATTTCACCATACAAACCATAACAAAAGGTCGATTTGAAAAAATTCATCAATTTCAATATAAAGACCATTACAACAGTTCCAAGTGAAAAAATCATCAATTTTACCATAAAAACCATTACGAAAGTTCAAAGTTTAAAAAACACCCCAATTTCACTATAAAAACCATTACAAAAGTTCCTAGTAAAAAAAATCAACAAGTTCAATATAAAAGCCATAACAAAAGTTCCTTTTTAAAAAATCATCAGTTTCGATATAAAGACCATAAGAAAATTACCATGTGAAAAAAACAAATTTCAACATAAAAACCAATACAAAAGTTCAAGGTTAAAAAACTCACAAATTTCAATATAAAGACCATAAGAAAAGTTCCAAGTAAAAAAAACCACAAACTTCACCATAAAATCTATTACAAAAGTCAAAGTTTAAAAAAAAACCATAACATAAGGTCGATTTGAAAAAACTGATCAATTTCAGTATAGAGACCATTACAAAAGTTCAGAGTTAAAAAACTCCAAAATTTCAATAAAAAAACCATAACAAAAGTTCAATTTGAAAAAACTCACCAATTTCGGTATAAAGACCGTTACAAAAGATCAAAGTTAAAAAACTAACAAATTTCAATATAAGGACCATAAGAAAAGTTCCAAGTGGAAAAAATCACCAATTTCACCATAAAAACCATTACGAAAGTTCAAAGTTTAAAAAACTCCCTAATTTCACTATAAAAACCATTACAAAAGTTCCTAATAAAAAACTCAACAATTTCACTATAAAAGCCATAACAAAAGTTCCATTTGAAAAAACTCATCAATTTCAATATAAAGACCATAAGAAAAGTTCCATGTGAAAAAAATCACCAATTTCACCATAAAATCCATTACAAAAGTTCAAAGTTTAAAAAAATCACCAATTTCACTATAAAAACCATTACAAAAACTCCTAGCAAAAAATTCAACAATTTCACCATAAAATCCATAACAAAAGGTCGATTTGAAAAAACTTATCAATTTCAGTATAAAGACAATTCCAAAAGTTCAAGGTTAAAAAACTCCCCAATTTCAATAAAAAAAACCATAACAAAAGCTCTGTTTGAGAAAACTCACCAATTTCAGTATAAACACCATTACAAAAGTTCAAAGTTAAAAAATCACAAATTTCAATATAAAGACCATAACAAAAGTTCTAAGTGAAAAAAAATCTACAACTTCACCATAAAAACCATTACAAAAGGTCAAAGTACAAAAAACTCCCCAATTTCACAATAAAAACCATTACAAAAGTTCCTAGTAAAAAATTCAACAATTTCACCATAAAAACCATTACAAAAGGTCGATTTAAAAAAACTTATCAATTTCAGCACAAAGACCATTACAAAAGTTCAAAGTTTAAAAACTCCCCAATTTCAATAAAAAATACCATAACAAAAGTTCCGTTTGAGAAAACTCACCAATTTCAGCATAAAGACCATTACAAAAGTTCAAAGTTAAAAAAACTCACAAATTTCAATATAAAGACCATAAGAAAAGTTCCAAGTGAAAAAAATCACTAATTTCACTGTAAAAACCATTACAAAAGTTCAAAGTTTAAAAAAATCACCAATTTCATAATAAAAACCATTTCAAAATTTCATAGTAAAAAATTCAACAATTTCACCATAAAAACCATTACAAAAGGTCGATTTAAAAAAACTTATCAATTTCAGCACAAAGACCATTACAAAAGTTCAAAGTTTAAAAATTCCCCAATTTCAATAAAAAATACCATAACAAAAGTTCCGTTTGAGAAAACTCACCAATTTCAGCATAAAGACCATTACAAAAGTTCAAAGTTAAAAAAACTCACAAATTTCAATATAAAGACCATAAGAAAAGTTCCAAGTGAAAAAAATCACTAATTTCACCGTAAAAACCATTACAAAAGTTCAAAGTTTAAAAAAATCACCAATCTCACAATAAAAACCATTTCAAAAGTTCATAGTAAAGAATTCAACAATTTCACCATAACAACCATAACAAAAGGTCGATTTGAAAAAACTCATCAATTTCAGTATAAAGACCATTACAAAAGTTCAAAGTTAAAAAACTCCCCAATTTCAAAAAAAAAAAAAACATAACAAAAGTTCCGTTTAAGAAAACTCACCAATTTTAGTATAACGACCATTACAAAATTTCAAAGTTAAAAAACTCACAAATTTCAATATAAAGACCATAACAAAAGCTCCAAGTGAAAAAAATCACCAATTTCACCAAAAAACCATTACCAAAGTTCAAAGTTTAAAAAATTCCCCAATATTACTATCAAAACCATTACAAAAGTTCCTAGTAAAAAACTCAATAATTTCACTATAAAAGCCATAACAAAAGTTCCATTTGAAAAAACTCATCAATTTCAATATAAAGACCATAAGAAAGGTTCCATGTGAAAAAAATCAACAATTTCACCATAAAAACCAATAAAAAAGTTCAAGGTTAAAAAACACACAAATTTCAATATAAAGACCATAAGAAAAGATCCAAGTGAAAACAATCGCCAACTTCACCACAAAATCCATAACAAAAGTTCAAAGTTTAAAAAAATCACCAATTTCACTATAAAAACAATGACAAAAAGTCCTAGTAAAAAATTCAACAATTTCACCATACAAACCATAACAAAAGGTCGATTTGAAAAAATTCATCAATTTCAATATAAAGACCATTACAACAGTTCCAAGTGAAAAAATCATCAATTTTACCATAAAAACCATTACGAAAGTTCAAAGTTTAAAAAACACCCCAATTTCACTATAAAAACCATTACAAAAGTTCCTAGTAAAAAAAATCAACAAGTTCAATATAAAAGCCATAACAAAAGTTCCTTTTTAAAAAATCATCAGTTTCGATATAAAGACCATAAGAAAATTACCATGTGAAAAAAACAAATTTCAACATAAAAACCAATACAAAAGTTCAAGGTTAAAAAACTCACAAATTTCAATATAAAGACCATAAGAAAAGTTCCAAGTAAAAAAAACCACAAACTTCACCATAAAATCTATTACAAAAGTCAAAGTTTAAAAAAAAACCATAACATAAGGTCGATTTGAAAAAACTGATCAATTTCAGTATAGAGACCATTACAAAAGTTCAGAGTTAAAAAACTCCAAAATTTCAATAAAAAAACCATAACAAAAGTTCAATTTGAAAAAACTCACCAATTTCGGTATAAAGACCGTTACAAAAGATCAAAGTTAAAAAACTAACAAATTTCAATATAAGGACCATAAGAAAAGTTCCAAGTGGAAAAAATCACCAATTTCACCATAAAAACCATTACGAAAGTTCAAAGTTTAAAAAACTCCCTAATTTCACTATAAAAACCATTACAAAAGTTCCTAATAAAAAACTCAACAATTTCACTATAAAAGCCATAACAAAAGTTCCATTTGAAAAAACTCATCAATTTCAATATAAAGACCATAAGAAAAGTTCCATGTGAAAAAAATCACCAATTTCACCATAAAATCCATTACAAAAGTTCAAAGTTTAAAAAAATCACCAATTTCACTATAAAAACCATTACAAAAACTCCTAGCAAAAAATTCAACAATTTCACCATAAAATCCATAACAAAAGGTCGATTTGAAAAAACTTATCAATTTCAGTATAAAGACAATTCCAAAAGTTCAAGGTTAAAAAACTCCCCAATTTCAATAAAAAAAACCATAACAAAAGCTCTGTTTGAGAAAACTCACCAATTTCAGTATAAACACCATTACAAAAGTTCAAAGTTAAAAAATCACAAATTTCAATATAAAGACCATAACAAAAGTTCTAAGTGAAAAAAAATCTACAACTTCACCATAAAAACCATTACAAAAGGTCAAAGTACAAAAAACTCCCCAATTTCACAATAAAAACCATTACAAAAGTTCCTAGTAAAAAATTCAACAATTTCACCATAAAAACCATTACAAAAGGTCGATTTAAAAAAACTTATCAATTTCAGCACAAAGACCATTACAAAAGTTCAAAGTTTAAAAACTCCCCAATTTCAATAAAAAATACCATAACAAAAGTTCCGTTTGAGAAAACTCACCAATTTCAGCATAAAGACCATTACAAAAGTTCAAAGTTAAAAAAACTCACAAATTTCAATATAAAGACCATAAGAAAAGTTCAAAGTGAAAAAAATCACTAATTTCACTGTAAAAACCATTACAAAAGTTCAAAGTTTAAAAAAATCACCAATTTCATAATAAAAACCATTTCAAAATTTCATAGTAAAAAATTCAACAATTTCACCATAAAAACCATTACAAAAGGTCGATTTAAAAAAACTTATCAATTTCAGCACAAAGACCATTACAAAAGTTCAAAGTTTAAAAATTCCCCAATTTCAATAAAAAATACCATAACAAAAGTTCCGTTTGAGAAAACTCACCAATTTCAGCATAAAGACCATTACAAAAGTTCAAAGTTAAAAAAACTCACAAATTTCAATATAAAGACCATAAGAAAAGTTCCAAGTGAAAAAAATCACTAATTTCACCGTAAAAACCATTACAAAAGTTCAAAGTTTAAAAAAATCACCAATCTCACAATAAAAACCATTTCAAAAGTTCATAGTAAAGAATTCAACAATTTCACCATAACAACCATAACAAAAGGTCGATTTGAAAAAACTCATCAATTTCAGTATAAAGACCATTACAAAAGTTCAAAGTTAAAAAACTCCCCAATTTCAAAAAAAAAAAAACATAACAAGAGTTCCGTTTAAGAAAACTCACCAATTTTAGTATAACGACCATTACAAAATTTCAAAGTTAAAAAACTCACAAATTTCAATATAAAGACCATAACAAAAGCTCCAAGTGAAAAAAATCACCAATTTCACCAAAAAACCATTACCAAAGTTCAAAGTTTAAAAAATTCCCCAATATTACTATCAAAACCATTACAAAATTTCCTAGTAAAAAACTCAATAATTTCACTATAAAAGCCATAACAAAAGTTCCATTTGAAAAAAACTCATCAATTTCAATATAAAGACCATAAGAAAGGTTCCATGTGAAAAAAATCAACAATTTCACCATAAAAACCAATAAAAAAGTTCAAGGTTAAAAAACACACAAATTTCAATATAAAGACCATAAGAAAAGATCCAAGTGAAAACAATCGCCAACTTCACCACAAAATCCATAACAAAAGTTCAAAGTTTAAAAAAATCACCAATTTCACTATAAAAACAATGACAAAAAGTCCTAGTAAAAAATTCAACAATTTCACCATACAAACCATAACAAAAGGTCGATTTGAAAAAATTCATCAATTTCAATATAAAGACCATTACAACAGTTCCAAGTGAAAAAAATCATCAATTTTACCATAAAAACCATTACGAAAGTTCAAAGTTTAAAAAACACCCCAATTTCACTATAAAAACCATTACAAAAGTTCCTAGTAAAAAAACTCAACAAGTTCACTATAAAAGCCATAACAAAAGTTCCTTTTTAAAAAATCATCAGTTTCGATATAAAGACCATAAGAAAATTACCATGTGAAAAAAACAAATTTCAACATAAAAACCAATACAAAAGTTCAAGGTTAAAAAACTCACAAATTTCAATATAAAGACCATAAGAAAAGTTCCAAGTGAAAAAAACCACAAACTTCACCATAAAATCTATTACAAAAGTCAAAGTTTAAAAAAAAAACCATAACATAAGGTCGATTTGAAAAAACTGATCAATTTCAGTATAGAGACCATTACAAAAGTTCAGAGTTAAAAAACTCCAAAATTTCAATAAAAAAACCATAACGAAAGTTCCATTTGAAAAAACTCACCAATTTCGGTATAAAGACCGTTACAAAAGTTCAAAGTTAAAAAACTAACAAATTTCAATATAAGGACCATAAGAAAAGTTCCAAGTGGAAAAAATCACCAATTTCACCATAAAAACCATTACGAAAGTTCAAAGTTTAAAAAACTCCCCAATTTCACTATAAAAACCATTACAAAAGTTCCTAATAAAAAACTCAACAATTTCACTATAAAAGCCATAACAAAAGTTCCATTTGAAAAAACTCATCAATTTCAATATAAAGACCATAAGAAAAGTTCCATGTGAAAAAAATCACCAATTTCACCATAAAAACCATTACAAAAGTTCCTAGTAAAAAAACTCAACAAGTTCACTATAAAAGTCATAACAAAAGTTCCTTTTTAAAAAATCATCAGTTTCGATATAAAGACCATAAGAAAATTACCATGTGAAAAAAACAAATTTCAACATAAAAACCAATTCAAAAGTTCAAGGTTAAAAAACTCACAAATTTCAATATAAAGACCATAAGAAAAGTTCCAAGTGAAAAAAACCACAAACTTCACCATAAAATCTATTACAAAAGTCAAAGTTTAAAAAAAAAACCATAACATAAGGTCGATTTGAAAAAACTGATCAATTTCAGTATAGAGACCATTACAAAAGTTCAAAGTTAAAAAACTCCAAAATTTCAATAAAAAAACCATAACAAAAGTTCCATTTGAAAAAACTCACCAATTTCGGTATAAAGACCGTTACAAAAGTTCAAAGTTAAAAAACTAACAAATTTCAATATAAGGACCATAAGAAAAGTTCCAAGTGGAAAAAATCATCAATTTCACCATAAAAACCATTACGAAAGTTCAAAGTTTAAAAAACTCCCCAATTTCACTATAAAAACCATTACAAAAGTTCCTAATAAAAAACTCAACAATTTCACTATAAAAGCCATAACAAAAGTTCCATTTGAAAAAACTCATCAATTTCAATATAAAGACCATAAGAAAAGTTCCATGTGAAAAAAATCACCAATTTCACCATAAAATCCATTACAAAAGTTCAAAGTTTAAAAAAATCACCAATTTCACTATAAAAACCATTACAAAAACTCCTAGCAAAAAAATCAACAATTTCACCATAAAATCCATAACAAAAGGTCGATTTGAAAAAACTTATCAATTTCAGTATAAAGACAATTCCAAAAGTTCAAGGTTAAAAAACTCCCCAATTTCAATAAAAAAAACCATAACAAAAGCTCTGTTTGAGAAAACTCACCAATTTCAGTATAAACACCATTACAAAAGTTCAAAGTTAAAAAATCACAAATTTCAATATAAAGACCATAACAAAAGTTCTAAGTGAAAAAAAATCTACAACTTCACCATAAAAACCATTACAAAAGGTCAAAGTACAAAAAACTCCCCAATTTCACAATAAAAACCATTACAAAAGTTCCTAGTAAAAAATTCAACAATTTCACCATAAAAACCATTACAAAAGGTCGATTTAAAAAAACTTATCAATTTCAGCACAAAGACCATTACAAAAGTTCAAAGTTAAAAAACTCCCCAATTTCAATAAAAAATACCATAACAAAAGTTCCGTTTGAGAAAACTCACCAATTTCAGCATAAAGACCATTACAAAAGTTCAAAGTTAAAAAAACTCACAAATTTCAATATAAAGACCATAAGAAAAGTTCCAAGTGAAAAAAATCACTAATTTCACTGTAAAAACCATTACAAAAGTTCAAAGTTTAAAAAAATCACCAATTTCATAATAAAAACCATTTCAAAATTTCATAGTAAAGAATTCAACAATTTCACCATAACAACCATAACAAAAGGTCGATTTGAAAAAACTCATCAATTTCAGTATAAAGACCATTACAAAAGTTCAAAGTTAAAAAACTCCCCAATTTCAATAAAAAATACCGTAACAAAAGTTCCGTTTGAGAAAACTCACCAATTTCAGCATAAAGACCATTACAAAAGTTCAAAGTTAAATAAACTCACAAATTTCAATATAAGGACCATAAGAAAAGTTCCAAGTGAAAAAAATCACTAATTTCACCGTAAAAACCATTACAAAAGTTCAAAGTTTAAAAAAATCACCAATCTCACAATAAAAACCATTTCAAAAGTTCATAGTAAAGAATTCAACAATTTCACCATAACAACCATAACAAAAGGTCGATTTGAAAAAACTCATCAATTTTAGTATAAAGACCATTACAAAAGTTCAAAGTTAAAAAACTCCCCAATTTCAATAAAAAAACCATAAGAAAAGTTCCGTTTAAGAAAACTCACCAATTTTAGTATAAAGACCATTACAAAAGTTCAAAGTTAAAAAACTCACAAATTTCAATATAAAGACCATAACAAAAGTTCCAAGTGAAAAAAATCACCAATTTCACCATAAAAACCATTACCAAAGTTCAAAGTTTAAAAAATTCCCCAATATTACTATCAAAACCATTACAAAAGTTCCTAGTAAAAAACTCAAAAATTTCACTATAAAAGCCATAACAAAAGTTCCATTTGAAAAAACTCATCAATTTCAATATAAAGACCATAAGAAAGGTTCCATGTGAAAAAAATCAACAATTTCACCATAAAAACCAATAAAAAAGTTCAAGGTTAAAAAACACACAAATTTCAATATAAAGACCATAAGAAAAGATCCAAGTGAAAACAATCGCCAACTTCACCACAAAATTCGTAACAAAAGTTCAAAGTTTAAAAAAATCACCAATTTCACTATAAAAACAATGACAAAAAGTCCTAGTAAAAAATTCAACAATTTCACCATAAAAACCATAACAAAAGGTCGATTTGAAAAAACTCATCAATTTCAATATAAAGACCATTACAACAGTTTCAAGTGAAAAAAATCATAAATTTTACCATAAAAACCATTACGAAAGTTCAAAGCTTAAAAAACACCCCAATTTCACTATAAAAACCATTACAAAAGTTCCTAGTAAAAAAACTCAACAAGTTCACAATAAAAGCCATAACAAAAGTTCCTTTTGAAAAAATCATCAGTTTCGATATAAAGACCATAAGAAAATTACCATGTGAAAAAAACAAATTTCAACATAAAAACCAATACAAAAGTTCAAGGTTAAAAAACTCACAAATTTCAATATAAAGACCATAAGAAAAGTTCCAAGTGAAAAAAACCGCAAATATCACCATAAAATCTATTACAAAAATCAAAGTTTTAAAAAAAAACCATAACATAAGGTCGATTTGAAAAAACTGATCAATTTCAGTATAGAGACCATTACAAACGTTCAGAGTTAAAAAACTCCAGAATTTCAATAAAAAAACCATAACAGAAGTTCCATTTGAAAAAACTCACCAATTTCGGTATAAAGACCGTTACAAAAGTTCAAAGTTAAAAAACTAACAAATTTCAATATAAGGACCATAAGAAAAGTTCCAAGTGGAAAAAATCACCAATTTCACCATAAAAACCATTACGAAAGTTCAAAGTTTAAAAAACTCCCCAATTTCACTATAAAAACCATTACAAAAGTTCCTAATAAAAAACTCAACAATTTCACTATAAAAGCCATAACAAAAGTTCCATTTGAAAAAACTCATCAATTTCAATATAAAGACCATAAGAAAAGTTCCATGTGAAAAAAATCACCAATTTCACCATAAAATCCATTACAAAAGTTCAAAGTTTAAAAAAATCACCAATTTCACTATAAAAACCATTACAAAAACTCCTAGCAAAAAATTCAACAATTTCACCATAAAATCCAAAACAAAAGGTCGATTTGAAAAAACTTATCAATTTCAGTATAAAGACAATTCCAAAAGTTCAAGGTTAAAAAACTCCCCAATTTCAATAAAAAAAAACATAACAAAAGCTCTGTTTGAGAAAACTCACAATTTCAGTATAAAGACCATTACATAAGTTCAAAGTTAAAAAATAACAAATTTCAATATAAAGACCATAACAAAAGTTCCAAGTGAAAAAAAATCTACAACTTCACCATAAAAACCATTACAAAAGTTCAAAGTACAAAAAACTCCCCAATTTCACAATAAAAACCATTACAAAAGTTCCTAGTAAAAAATTCAACAATTTCACCATAAAACCCATTACAAAAGGTCGATTTAAAAAAACTTATCAATTTCAGCAAAGACCATTACAAAAGTTCAAAGTTAAAAAACTCCCCAATTTCAATAAAAAATACCATAACAAAATTTCTGTTTGAGAAATCTCACCAATTTCAGCAGAAAGACCATTACAAAAGTTCAAAGTTAAAAAAACTCACAAATTTCAATATAAAGACCATAAGAAAAGTTCCAAGTGAAAAAAATCATTAATTTCACCGTAAAAACCATTACAAAAGTTCAAAGTTTAAAAAAATCACAAATTTCACAATAAAAACCATTTCAAAAGTTCCTAGTAAAGAATTCAACAATTTCACCATAACAACCATAACAAAAGGTCGATTTGAAAAAACTCATCAATTTCAGTATAAAGACCATTACAAAAGTTCAAAGTTAAAAAGCTCCCCAATTTCAATAAAAAAAACCATAACAAAAGTTCCGTTTAAGAAAACTCACCAATTTTAGTATAAAGACCATTACAAAAGTTCAAAGTTAAAAAACTCACAAATTTCAATATAAAGACCATAACAAGAGTTCCAAGTGAAAAAAATCACCAATTTCATCATAAAAACCATTACCAAAGTTCAAAGTTTAAAAAATTCCCCAATATTACTATCAAAACCATTACAAAAGTTCCTAGTAAAAAATTCAACAATTTCACTATAAAAGCCATAACAAAAGTTCCATTTGAAAAAACTCATAGATTTCAATATAAAGACCATAAGAAAGGTTCCATGTGAAAAAAATCAACAATTTCACCATAAAAACCAATAAAAAAGTTCAAGGTTAAAAAACTCACAAATTTCAATATAAAGACCATAAGATAAGATCCAAGTGAAAACAATCACCAACTTCACCATAAAATCCATAACAAAAGTTCTAAGTTTAAAGAAAATCACCAATTTCACTATAAAAACCATGACAAAAAGTCCTAGTAAAAAATTCAACAATTTCACCATAAAAACCATAACAAAAGGTCGATTTGATAAAACTCATCAATTTCAATATAAAGACCATTACAAAAGTTCTAAGTGAAAAAAATCATCAATTTTACCATAAAAACCATTACGAAAGTTCAAAGTTTAAAATACACCCCAATTTCACTATAAAAACCATTACAAAAGTTCCTATTAAAAAAACTCAACAAGTTCACTATAAAAGCCATAACAAAAGTTCCTTTTGAAAAAATCATTAGTTTCGATATAAAGACCATAAGAAAATTACCATGTGAAAAAAACAAATTTCAACATAAAAACCAATACAAAAGTTCAAGGTTAAAAAACTCACAAATTTCAATATAAAGACCATAAGAAAAGTTCCAAGTGAAAAAAACCGCAAACTTAACCATAAAATCTATTACAAAAGTCAAAGTTTTAAAAAAAAAACCATAACATAAGGTCGATTTGAAAAAACTGATCAATTTCAGTATAGAGACCATTACAAAAGTTCAGAGTTAAAAAACTCCAGAATTTCAATAAAAAAACCATAACAAAAGTTCCATTTGAAAAAACTCACCAATTTCGGTATAAAGACCGTTACAAAAGTTAAAAGTTAAAAAACTAACAAATTTCAATATAAGGACCATAAGAAAAGTTCCAAGTGGAAAAAATCACCAATTTCACCATAAAAACCATTACGAAAGTTCAAAGTTTAAAAAACTCCCCAATTTCACTATAAAAACCATTACAAAAATTCCTAATAAAAAACTCAACAATTTAACTATAAAAGCCATAACAAAAGTTCCATTTGAAAAAACTCATCAATTTAAATATAAAGACCATAAGAAAAGTTCCATGTGAAAAAAATCACCAATTTCACCAAAAAATCCATTACAAAAGTTCAAAGTTTAAGAAAATCACCAATTTCACTATAAAAACCATTACAAAAACTCCTAGCAAAAAATTCAACAATTTCACCATAAAATCCATAACAAAAGGTCGATTTGAAAAAACTCATGAATTTCAGTATAAAGACAATTCCAAAAGTTCAAATTTAAAAAACTCCCCAATTTCAATAAAAAAAACCATAACAAAAGTTCCGTTTGAGAAAACTCACCAATTTCAGTTTAAAGACCATTACAAAAACTCAAAGTTAAAAAATCACAAATTTCAATATAAATACCATAACAAAAGTTCCAAGTGAAAAAAAATCTACAATTTCACCATAAAAACCATTACAAAAGGTCAAAGTACAAAAAACTCCCCAATTTCACAATAAAAACAATTACAAAAGTTCCAAGTAAAAAATTCAACAATTTCACCATAAAAACCATTACAAAAGGTCGATTTAAAAAAACTTATCAATTTCAGCACAAAGACCATTACAAAAGTTCAAAGTTAAAAAAGTTCCCAATTTCAATAAAAAATACCATAACAAAAGTTCCGTTTGAGAAAACTCACCAATTTCAGCATAAAGACCATTACAAAAGTTCAAAGTTAAAAAAACTCACAAATTTCAATATAAAGACCATAAGAAAAGTTCCAAGTGAAAAAAATCATTAATTTCACCGTAAAAACCATTACAAAAGTTCAAAGTTTAAAAAAATCACAAATTTCACAATAAAAGTCATTTCAAAAGTTCCTAGTAAAGAATTCAACAATTTCACCATAACAACCATAACAAAAGGTCGATTTGAAAAAACTCATCAATTTCAGTATAAAGACCATTACAAAAGTTCAAAGTTAAAAAACTCCCCAATTTCAATAAAAAAAACCATAACAAAAGTTCTGTTTATGAAAACTCACCAATTTTAGTATAAAGACCATTACAAAAGTTCAAAGTTAAAAAACTCACAAATTTCAATATTAAGACCATAACAAAAGTTCCAAGTGAAAAAACTCACCAATTTCACCATAAAAACCATTACCAAAGTTCAAAGTTTAAAAAATTCCCCAATATTACTATCAAAACCATTACAAAAGTTCCTAATAAAAAATTCAACAATTTCACTATAAAAGCCATAACAAAAGTTCCATTTGAAAAAACTCATAGATTACAATATAAAGACCATAAGAAAGGTTCCATGTGAAAAAAATCAACAATTTCACCATAAAAACCAATAAAAAAGTTCAAGGTTAAAAAACTCACAAATTTTAATATAAAGACCATAAGAAAAGATCCAAGTGAAAATAATCACCAACTTCACCATAAAATCCATAACAAAAGTTCAAAGTTTAAAAAAATCACCAATTTCACTATAAAACCATGACAAAAAGTCCTAGTAAAAAATTCAACAATTTCACCATAAAAACCATAACAAAAGGTCGATTTGATAAAACTCATCAATTTCAGTATAAAGACCGTTACAAAAGTTCAAGGTTAAAAAAAATCACCAATTTCACAATAAAAAGCATTTCAAAAGTTCCTAGTAAAGAATTCAACAATTTTACCATAAAAACCATTAAAAAAGGTCGATTTGAAAAAACTCATCAATTTCACTATAAAGACCGTTACAAAAGTTCAAAGTTAAAAAACTCCCAAATTTCAATAAAAAAACCATATCAAAAGTTCCATTTGAAAAAACTCGTCAATTTTAGTATAAAGACCGTTACAAAAGTTCAAAGTTAAAAAAACAAACAAATTTCAATATAAAGACCATAAGAAAAGTTCCACGTGTAAAAAATCACCAATTGCTCCATAAAAACCATTACGAAAATTAAAAGTTTAAAAAACTCCCCAATTTCATTATAAAAACCATTTCAAAAGTTCCTAGTAAAGTATTCAACAATTTCACCATAAAAACCATAACAAAAGGTCGATTTGAAAAAATCATTAATTTTAGTTAAAGACCATTACAAAAGTTCAAAGTTAAAAAACTCACAAATTCCAACTAAAGACCATAACAAAAGTTCCAAGTGAAAAAAATCTACAATTTCACCATAAAAACCATTACAAAAGTTCAAACTTTAAAAAACTCCCCAATTTCACAATAAAAACCATTACAAAAGTTCCTAATAAAAAATTCAACAATTTCATCATAAAAACCATAACAAAAGGTCGATTTGAAAAAACTCATCAATTTCAGTATAAAGACTATTACAAAAGTTCAAAGTTAAAAAACTCCTCAATTTCAATAAAAAAAACCATAACAAAAGTTTCGTTTGAGAAAACTCACCAATTTCATTATATAGACCGTTACAAAAGTTCAAAGTTAAAAAAATACCAAATTTCAATATAAGGACCATAAGAAAAGTTCCAAGTGAAAAAAATCACCAATTTCACCATAAAAACCATTACGAAAGTTCAAAGTTTAAAAAACACCCCAATTTCACTATAAAAACCATTACAAAAGATTTTAGTAAAAAACTCAACAATTTCACTATAAAAGCCATAACAAAAGTTCCATTTGAAAAAACTCATCAATTTCAATATAAAGACCATTACAAAAGTTCAAACTTTAAAAAACGCCCCAATTTCACAATAAAAACCATTACAGAAGTTCCTCGTAAAAAATTCAACAATTTCAGCATAAAAACCATAACAAAAGGGCGATTTGAAAAAACACATCAATTTCAGTATAAAAACCATTACAAAAGTTCAAAGCTAAAAAACTCCTCAATTTCAATAAAAAAAACCATAACAAAAGTTTCGTTTGAGAAAACTCACCAATTTCATTATATAGACAGTTACAAAAGTTCAAAGTTAAAAAATAACAAATTTCAATATAAGGACCATAAGAAAAGTTCCAAGTGAAAAAAATCACCAATTTCACCATAAAAACCATTACGAAAGTTCAAATTAAAAAAACTCCCCAATTTCACTATAAAAACCATTACAAAAGTTCCTAGTAAAAAACTCAACAATTTCACTTTAAAAGCCATAAGAAAAGTTCCATGTGAAAAAAATCAACAATTTCACCATAAAAATCAATACAAAAGTTTAAGTTTAAAAAACTTACAAATTTTTATATAAAGACCATAAGAAAAGTTCAAAGTTAAAAAAACAACCAATTCACCATAAAATCTATTACAAAAGTTCAACGTTTAAAAAAAAGAACCAATTTCACTATAAAAACCATTACAAAAAGTTCTAGTAAAAAATTCAACAATTTCACCCTAAAAACCATAACAAAAGGTCGATTTGAAAAAAATCATCAATTTCAGTATAAAGACCATTACATAAGTTCAAAGTTAAAAACTCTTCAATTTCAATAAAAAAAACCATAACAAAAGTTCCGTTTGAGAAAACTCACCAATTTCAGTATAAAGACCGTTACAAAAGTTCAAAGTTAAAAAACTCACAAATTTCAATATAAAGACCATAACAAAAGTTCCAAGTCAAAAAAATCTACAATTTGACCATAAAAACCATTACAAAAGTTCAAAGTACAAAAAACTCCCAAATTTCAGAGTAAAAACCATTACAAAAGTTCCTAGTAAAAAATTCGACAATTTCACCATAAAAACCATAACAAAAGGTCGATTTGAAAAAACTCATCAATTTCATTATAAAGACCATTACAAAAGTTCAAAGTTAAAAAACTCCTCAATTTCAATAAAAAAAAAACCATAACAAAAGTTTCGTTTGAGAAAACTCACCAATTTCATTATAAAGACCGTTGCAAAAGTTCAAAGTTAAAAAAATAACAAATTTCAATATAAACACCATAAGAAAATTTCCAAGTGAAAAAAATTCCCGATTTCACCATAAAAACCATTACGAAAGTTCAAAGTTTAAAAAACTCCCCAATTTCACTATAAAAACCATTAAAAAAATGTCCTAGTAAAAAATTCAACAATTTCAGCATAAAAACCATAACAAAAGGTCGATTTGAAAAAACTCATCCATTTCAATATAAAGACTAGTACAAAAGTTCAAAGTTAAAAAACTACCCAATTTCAATTAAAAATAACCATACCAAAATTTCCGTTTGAGAAAACTCACCAATTTCAGTATAAAGACCATTACAAAAGTTCAAAGTTAAAAAACTACCCAATTTCAATTAAAAAAAACCATAACAAAATTTCTGTTTGAGAAAACTCACCAATTTCAGTATAAAGACCATTACAAAAGTTCAAAGTTTAAAAACTCACAAATTTCAATATAAAGACCGTAATAAAAGTTCCAAGTGAAAAAAATCTACAATTTGACCATAAAAACATTACAAAAGTTCAATGTACAAAAAACTCCCCAATTTCACAATAAAAACCACTACAAAAGTTCCCAGTAAAAAATTCAACAATTTCACCATAAAAACCATTACAAAAGGTCGATTTAAAAAAACTCATCAATTTCAGTACAAACACCATTACAAATGTTCAAAGATAAAAAGCTCCCCAATTTCAATAAAAAAAACCATAACAAAAGTTCCGTTTGAGAAAACTCACCAATTTCAGTATAAAGACCATTACAAAAGTTCAAAGTTTAAAAAACTCACAAATTTCAATATAAAGAACATACGAAAAGTTCCATGTGAAAAAAATCACTAATTTCACCATAAAAACCATTACAAAAGTTCAAAGTTTAAAAAAATCACCAATTTCTCAATAAAAACCATTTCAAAAGTTCCTAGTAAAGAATTCAACAATTTCACCATAAAAACCATAACTAAAGGTTGATTTGAAAAAACTCATCAATTTCAGTATAAAGACCATTACAAAAGTTCAAAGTTAAAAAACTCCCCAATTTCAATAAAAAAACCTTAACAAAAGTTCCGTTTGAGAAAACTCACAAATTTCAGTATAAAGAGACCATCACAAAAGTTTAAAGTTAAAAAACTCACAAATTTCAATAAAAAAACCATAACAAAAGTTCCGTTTGAGAAAACTCACCAATCTCAGCATAAAGACCATTACAAAAGTTCAAAGTTAAAAAACTCAGAAATTTCAATATAAAGACCATAACAAAAGTTCCATGTGAAAATAATCACCAATTTCACCAAAAAAACCATTACAAAAGTTCAAAGTTAAAAAAACTCCCCAATATCACTATAAAAACCATTACAAAAGTTCCTAGTAAAAAACTCAACAATTTCACTATAAAAGCCTTAACAAAAGTTCCATTTGAAAAAACTCATTAATTTCAATATAAAGACCATAAGAAAAGTTCCATGTGAAAAAAATCAACAATTTCACCATAAAAACCAATACAAAAGTTCAAGGTTAGAAAACTCACAAATTTCAATATAAGACCATAAGAAAAGTTCCAAGTGAAAAAAATCACCAACTTCACCATAAAATCCATTATAAAAGTTCAAAGTTTAAAAAAATCACCAATTTCACTATAAAAACCATTACAAAAAGTCCTAGTAAAAAATTCAACAATTTCAGCATAAAAACTATAACAAAAGGTTGATTTAAAAAACTCATCAATTTCAATATAAAGACCATTACAAAAGTTCAAAGTTAAAAAACTCCATAATTTCAATAAAAAAACCATAACAAAAGTTCCGTTTGAGAAAACTCACCAATTTCAGTATAAAGACAATTACAAAAGTTCAAAGTTAAAAAACTCACAAATTTCAATATAAAGACCATAACAAAAGTTCCAAGTGAAAAAAATCTACAATTTGACCATAAAAACAATTACAAAAGTTCAAAGTACAAAAAACTCCCCAATTTCACAATAAAAACCATTTCAAAAGTTCCTAGTAAAGAATTCAACAATTTCACCATAAAGACCATAACAAAAGGTCGATTTGAAAAACTCGTCAATTTCAGTATAAAGACCGTTACAAAAGTTCAAAGTTAAAAAAAATCCACAATTTCAATAAAAAAAACCATAACAAAAGTTCCGTTGTAGAAAACTCACCAATCTCAGTATAAAGACCATTACAAAAGTGCAAAGTTAAAAACTCACGAATTTTAATATAAAGACCATAACAAAAGTTCCATGTGAAAAAAAATCACCAATTTCACCATAAAAACCATTACAAAAGTTCAAAGTTTAAAAAAACTCCCCAATATCACTATAAAAACCATTACAAAAGTTCCTAGTAAAAAACTCAACAATTTCACTATAAAAGCCATAACAAAAGTACCATTTGAAAAAAATCATCAAATTAAATATAAAGACCATAAGAAAAGTTCCATGTGAAAAAAATCAACAAATTCACCATAAAAACCAATACAAAAGTTCAAGGTTAAAAAACTCACAAATTTCACTATAAAGACCATAAGAAAAGTTTCAAGTGAAAAAAACCACCAACTTCACCATAAAATCCATTATAAAAGTTCAAAATTAAAAAAAATAACCAATTTCACTATAAAAACCATTACAAAAAGTCCTAGTAAAAAATTCAACAATTTCACCACAAAAACCATAACAAAAGTTCGATTTGAAAAAACTCATCAATTTAGATATAAAGACCATTACTAAATTTCAAAGTTAAAAAACTCCCCAATTTCAATAAAAAACCATAACAAAACTTCCGTTTGAGAAAACTCACCAATTTCAGTATAAAGACAATTACAAAAGTTCAAAGTTAAAAAACTCACAAATATCAATATAAAGACCATAACAAAAGTTCCAAGTGAAAAAAATCTACAATTTGACCATAAAAACCATTACAAAAGTTCAAAGTACAAAAAACTCCCCAATTTCATAATAAAAACCATTACAGAAGTTTTTAGTAAAAAATTCAACAATTTCACCATAAAATCCATTAAAAAAGGTCGATTTAAAAAAACTCATCAATTTCAGAACAAACACCATTACAAAATTTCAAAGATAAAAAACTCCCCAATTTCAATAAAAAAAACCATAACAAAAGTTCCGTTTGAGAAAACTCACCAATTTCAGTATAAAGACAATTTAAAAAGTTCAAAGTTAAAAAAAACTCACAAATTTCAATATAATTACCATACGAAAAGTTCCATGTGAAAAAAATCACTAATTTCACCATAAAAACCATTACAAAAGTTCAAAGTTTAAAAAAATCACCAATTTCACAATAAAAACCATTCCAAAAGTTCCTAGTAAAGAATTCAACAATTTCACCATAAAAACCATAACAAAAGGTCGATTTGAAAAACTCATCAATTTCAGTATAAAGACCGTTACAAAAGTTACAAGTTAAAAAACTCCCCAATTTCAATAAAAAAACCATAACAAAAGTTCCGTTTGAAAAAACACACCAATTTCAGTATAAAGACCATTACAAAAGTTTAAAGTTAAAAAACTCACAAATTTCAATATAAAGACCATAACAAAAGTTCCAAGTGAAAAAAATCTACAATTTGACCATAAAAACCATTACAAAAGTTCAAAGTACAAAAAGCTCCCCAATTTCACAATAAAAACCAATACAAAAGTTTTTAGTATAAAATTCAACAATTTCACCATAAAATCCATTAAAAAAGTTCAAAGATAAAAAACTCCCCAATTTCAATAAAAAAAAACCATAACAAAAGTTTCGTTTGAGAAAACTAACCAATTTCAGTATAAAGACAATTTAAAAAGTTCAAAGTTAAAAAACTCACAAATTTCAATATAAATACCATAACAAAAGTTCCAAGTGAAAAAAATCTACAATTTGACCGTAAAAACCATTACAAAAGTTCAAAGTACAAAAAACTCCCCAATTTCACAATAAAAACCATTACAGAAGTTTTTAGTAAAAAATTCAACAATTTCACCATAAAATCCATTACAAAAGGTCGATTTAAAAAAACTCATCAATTTCAGAACAAACACCATTACAAAATTTCAAAGATAAAAAACTCCCAAATTTCAATAAAAAAAAACCATAACAAAAGTTCCGTTTGAGAAAACCCACCAATTTCAGTATAAAGACAATTTAAGAAGTGCAAAGTTAAAAAAACTCACAAATTTCAATATAATGACCATACGAAAAGTTCCATGTGAAAAAAATCACTAATTTCACCATAAAAACCATTACAAAAGTTCAAAGTTTAAAAAAATCACCAATTTCACAATAAAAACCATTCCAAAAGTTCCTAGTAAAGAATTCAACAATTTCACCATAAAAACCATAACAAAAGGTCGATTTGAAAAACTCATCAATTTCAGTATAAAGACCGTTACAAAAGTTCAAAGTTAAAAAACTCCCCAATTTCAATAAAAAAACCGTAACAAAAGTTCCGTTTGAGAAAACACACCAATTTCAGTATAAAGACCATTACAAAAGTTCAAAGTTAAAAAACTCACAAATTTCAATATAAAGACCATAACAAAAGTTCCAAGTGAAAAAAATCTACAATTTGACCATAAAAACCATTACAAAAGTTCAAAGTACAAAAAACTCCCCAATTTCACAATAAAAACCAATACAAAAGTTTTTAGTATAAAATTCAACAATTTCACCATAAAATCCATTAAAAAAGTTCAAAGATAAAAACTCCCCAATTTCAATAAAAAAAACCATAACAAAAGTTCCGTTTGAGAAAACTCACCAATTTCAGTATAAAGACAATTTAAAAAGTTCAAAGTTAAAAAACTCACAAATTTCAATATAAAGACCATACTAAAAGTTCCATGTGAAAAAAATCACTAATTTCACCATAAAAACCATTACAAAAGTTCAAAGTTTAAAAAAATCACCAATTTCACAATAAAAACCATTCCAAAAGTTCCTAGTAAAGAATTCAACAATTTCACCATAAAAACCATAACAAAAGGTCGATTTGAAAAACTCATCAATTTCAGTATAATGACCGTTACAAAAGTTCAAAGTTAAAAAACTCCCCAATTTCAATAAAAAAACCATAACAAAAGTTCCGTTTGAGAAAACACACCAATTTCAGTATAAAGACCATTACAAAAGTTCAAAGTTAAAAAACTTACAAATTTCAATATAAAGACCATAACAAAAGTTCCAAGTGAAAAAATTCTACAATTTGACCATAAAAACCATTACAAAAGTTCAAAGTACAAAAAACTCCCCAATTTCACAATAAAAACCATTACAAAAGTTCCTAGTAAAAAATTCAACAATTTCACCATAAAATCCATTACAAAAGGTCGATTTAAATAAACTCATCAATTTCAGTACAAACACCATTACAAAAGTTCAAAATTAAAAAACTCCCCAATTTCAATAAAAAAACCATAACAAAAGTTCCGTTTGAGAAAACTCACCAATTTCTGTATAAAGACAATTACAAAAGTTCAAAGTTAAAAAAACTCACAAATTTCAATATAAAGACCATACGAAAAGTTCCATGTGAAAAAAATCACTAATTTCGCCATAAAAACCATTACAAAAGTTCAAAGTTTAAAAAAATCACCAATTTCACAATAAAAACCATTTCAAAAGTTCCTAGTAAAGAATTCAATAATTTCACCATAAAAACCATAACAAAAGGTCGATTTGAAAAACTCATCAATTTCAGTATAAAGACCGCTACAAAAGTTCATAGTTAAAAAACTCTCCAATTTCAATAAAAAAACCATAACAAAAGTTCCGTTTGAGAAAACACACAATTTAAGTATAAAGACAATTACAAAAGTTCAAAGTTAAAAAAAAAAACACAAATTTCAATATAAAGACCATACGAAAAGTTCCATGTGAAAAAAATCACTAATTTCACCATAAAAACCATTACAAAAGTTCAAAGTTTAAAAAAATCACCAATTTCATAATAAAAACCATTTCAAAAGTTCCTAGTAAAGAATTCAACAATTTCACCATAAAAACCATAACAAAAGGTCGATTTGAAAAACTCATCAATTTCAGTATAAAGACCGTTACAAAAGTTCAAAGTTAAAAAGCTCCCCAATTTCAATTAAAAAAACCATAACAAAAGTTCCGTTTGAGAAAACTCACCAATTTCAGTATAAAGACAATTACAAAAGTTCAAAGTTTAAAAAACTCACAAATTTCAATATAAAGACCATACGAAAAGTTCCATGTGAAAAAAATCACTAATTTCACCATAAAAACCATTACAAAAGTTCAAAGTTTATTAAAATCACCAATTTGACAATAAAAACCATTTCGAAAATTCCTAGTAAAGAATTCAACAATTTCACCATAAAAACCATAAGAAAAGGTTGATTTGAAAAACTCATGAATTTCAGTATAAAGACCGTTAGAAAAGTTCAAAGTTAAAAAACTCACACATTTCAATAAAAAAACCATAACAAAAGTTCCGTTTGAGAAAACTCACCAATTTCAGTATAAAGACAATTACAAAAGTTCAAAGTTAAAATACTCTCAAATTTCAATATAAAAACCATAACAAAAGTTCCAAGTGAAAAAAAATCTACAATTTGACCATAAAAACTATTACAAAAAAGGTCAAAATACAAAAAACTCTCCAATTTCACAATAAAAACCATTACAAAAGTTCCTAGTAAAAAATTCAATAATTTCACCATAAAATCCATTACAAAAGGTCGATTTAAATAAACTCATCAATTTCAGTACAAACAGCATTACAAGAGTTCAAAGATAAAAAAACTCCCCAATTTCAATAAAAAAACCTTAACAAAAGTTCCGTTTGAGAAAACTCACCAATTTCAGTATAAAGACAATTACAAAAGTTCAAAGTTAAAAAACCCCACAGATTTAAATATAAAGACCATACGAAAAGTTTCATGTGAAAAAAATAACTAATTTCACCATAAAAACCATTACAAAAGTTCAAAGTTTAAAAAAAACACCAATTTCACAATAAAAACCATTTCATAAGTTCCTAGTAAAGAATTTAACAATTTCACCATAAAAACCATAACAAAAGGTCGATTTGAAAAACTCATCAATTTCAGTATAAAGACCGTTACAAAAGTTCAAAGTTAAAAAACTCCCCAATTTCAATAAAAAAAACCATAACAAAAGTTCCGTTTGAGAAAACTCACCAATTTCAGTATAAAGACAATTACAAAAGTTCAAAGTTAAAAAAACTCACAAATTTCAATATAAAGACCATAAGAAAAGTTCCATGTTAAAAAAATCACTAATTTCACCATTAAAACCATTACAAAAGTTCAAAGTTTAAAAAAATCACCAATTTCATAATAAAAACCTTTTCAAAAGTTCCTAGTAAAGAATTCAACAATTTCACCATAAAAACCAAAACAAAAGGTCGATTTGAAAAACTCATCAATTTCAGTATAAAGACCGTTACAAAAGTTCAAAGTTAAAAAACTCCCCAATTTCAATAAAAAAACCATAACAAAAGTTCCGTTTGAGAAACCTCACCAATTTCAGTATAAAGACCATTACAAAAGTTCAAAGTTAAAAAACTCACAAATTTCAATATAAAGACCATAAAAAAGTTTCAAGTGAAAAAAATCAACAATTTGACCATAAAAACCATTACAAAAGTTCAAAGTACAAAAAACTCACCAATTTCACAATAAAAACCATTACAAAAGTTCCTAGTAAAGAATTCAACAATTTCACCATAAAATCCATTACAAAAGGTCGATTTAAATAAACTCATCAATTTCAGTACAAACAGCATTACAAGAGTTCAAAGATAAAAAAACTCCCCAATTTCAATAAAAAAACCTTAACAAAAGTTCCGTTTGAGAAAACTCACCAATTTCAGTATAAAGACAATTACAAAAGTTCAAAGTTAAAAAACCCCACAAATTTAAATATAAAGACCATACGAAAAGTTCCATGTGAAAAAAATTACCAATTTCACCATAAAAACCATTAGAAATATTCAAAGTTTAAAAAACAAAACCAATTTCACAATAAAAACCATTACAAAAGTTCCTAGTAAAAAATTGAACAATTTCACTATAAAAACCATAACAAAAGGTCGATTTGAAAAAACTCATCAATTTTCTAAAGATCATTACAAAAGTTCAAAGTTAAAAAACCGCCAAATTTCAATAAAAAAAAACTGTAACAAAAGTTCCATGTGAAAAAACTCATCAATTTCATTATAAAGACCGTTACAAAAGTTCAAAGTTAAAAAAACTAACAAATTTCAATATAAAGACCATAAGAAAAGTTCCAAGTGAAAAAAATCACCAATTTCACCATAAAGACCATTACAAAAGTTCAAAGTTTAAAAAAATAACCAATTTCACTATAAAAACCATAACAAAAGTTCCTAGTAAAAAATTCAACAATTTCAGCATAAAAACCGTTACAAAAGGTCGATTTAAAAAAACTCATCAATTTTAGTATAAAGACCATTACAAAAGTTCAAAGTTAAAAAACTCCCCAATTTCAACAAAAAAATCCATAACAAAAGTTTCGTTTGAGAAAACTCACCAATTTTAGTATAAAGACCGTTACAAAAGTCTAATGTCAAAAAAACTAACAAATTTCTATATAAAGACCATAAAAAAAGTTCCAAGTGAAATAATCACCAATTTCACCATAAAAACCATTACAAAAGTTCAAAGTTAAAAAAACTCCCCAATTTCACTATAAAAACCATTACAAAACTTTCTAGTAAAAAATTCAACAATTTCACCATAAAAACCATAACAAAAGGTCGATATAAAAAACCTCATCAATTTCAGTACAAAGACCATTACAAAAGTTCAAAGTTAAGAGACTCCCCAATTTCAATAAAAAAACCATAACAAAAGTTCCGTTTGAGAAAACTGACCAATTTCAATATAAAGACCGTTACAAAAGTGCAAAGTAAAAAAACTAACAAATTTCAATAAAAAGACCTTGAGAAAAGTTCCAAGTGAAAAAAATCACCAATTTCACCATAAAAACCATTACAAATGTTCAAAGTTTAAAAAACTCCCCATTTCATTATAAAAACCATTACAAAAGTTCCTAGTAAAAAATTCAACAATTTCACCATAAAAACCATAACAAAAGGTCGATTTGAAAAAATTCACCAATTTCAGTATAAAGACCATTACAAAAGCTCAAAGTTAAAAAACTCCCCAATTTAAATAAAAAAACCATAACAAAAGTTCCGTTTGAGAAAACTCACCAATTTCAGTATAAAGACCATTACAAAAGTTCAAAGTTAAAAAACTCACAAATTTCAATATAAAGACCATAACAAAAGTTCCAAGTGAAAAAAATCTACAATTTGTCCATAGAAACCATTACAAAAGTTCCAAGTACAAAAAACTCCCCAATTTCACAATAAAAACCATTACAAAAGTTCCTAGTAAAAAAATCAACAATTTCACCATAAAAACCATAACAAAAGGTCGATTTAAAAAAACATCAATTTTAGTACAACGACCATTACAAAAGTTCAATGTTAAAAGACTCCCCAATTTCAATAAAAAACCATCACAAAAGTTCTGTTTGAGAAAATTGACCAATTTCAGTATAAAGACCGTTACAAATATGCAAAGTTAAAAAACTAATAAATTTCAATAAAAAGACCTTGACAAAAGTTCCAAGTGAAAAAAACACAAATTTCACCATAAAAACCATTACAAATGTTCAAAGTTTAAAAAACTCCCCAATTTCATTATAAAAACCATTACAAAAGTTCCTAGTAAAAAATTCAACAATTTCACCATAACAACCATAACAAAAGGTCGATTTGAAAAACTCATCAATTTCAGTATAAAGACCATTACAAATGTTCAAAGTTAAAAAACTCCCCAATTTCAATAAAAAAACCCATAACAAAAGTTCCGTTTAAGAAAACTCACCAATTTTAGTATAAAGACCATTACAAAAGTTCAAAGTTAAAAAACTCACAAATTTCAATATAAAGACCATAACAAAAGTTCCAAGTGAAAAAATCACCAATTTCACTATAAAAACCATTACCAAAGTTCAAAGTTTAAAAAATTCCCCAATATTACTATCAAAACCATTACAAAAGTTCCTAGTAAAAAATTCAACAATTTCACTATAAAAGCCATTACAAAAGTTCCATCTGAAAAAACTCACAAATTTCAATATAAATACCATAAGAAAAGATCCAAGTGAAAACAATCACCAACTTCACCATAAAATCCATAACAAAAGTTCAAAGTTTAAAAAAATCACCATATTCACTATAAAAACCATGACAAAAAGTCCTAATAAAAATTCAACAATTTCACCATAAAAACCATAACAAAAGGTCGATTTGAAAAAACTCGTCAATTTCAATATAAAGACCATTACAAAAGTTCCAAGTGAAAAAAATCATCAATTTTACCATAAAAACCAGTACGAAAGTTCAAAGTTTAAAAAAGACCCCAATTTCACTATAAAAACCATTACAAAAGTTCCTAGTAAGAAAACTCAACAAGTTCACTATAAAAGCCATAACAAAAGTTCCTTTTGAAAAAATCATCAGTTTCAATATAAAGACCATAAGAAAATTACCATGTGAAAAAAACAAATTTCAACATAAAAACCAATACAAAAGTTCAAGGTTAAAAAACTCACAAATTTCAATATAAAGACCATAAGAAAAGTTCCAAGTGAAAAAAACCACAAACTTCACCATAAAATCTATTACAAAAGTCAAAGTTTAAAAAAAAACCATAAAATAAGGTCGATTTGAAAAAACTGATCAATTTCAGTATAGAGACCATTACAAAAGTTTAGAGTTAAAAAACTCCAAAATTTCAATAAAAAAACCATAATAAAAGTTCCATTTGAAAAAACTCACCAATTTCGGTATAAAGACCGTTACAAAAGTTCAAAGTTAAAAAACTAACAAATTTCAATATAAGGACCATAAGAAAAGTTCCAAGTGGAAAAAATCACCAATTTCACCATAAAAACCATTACGAAAGTTCAAAGTTTAAAAAACTCCCCAAATTCACTATAAAAACCATTACAAAAGTTCCTAATAAAAAACTCAACAATTTCACTATAAAAGCCATAACAAAAGTTCCATTTGAAAAAACTCATCAATTTCAATATAAAGACCATAAGAAAAGTCCCATGTGAAAAAAATCAGCAATTTCACCATAAAATCCATTACAAAAGTTCAAAGTTTAAAAAAATTACCAATTTCACTATAAAAACCATTACAAAAACTCCTAGCAAAAAATTCAACAATTTCACCATAAAATCCATAACAAAAGGTCGATTTGAAAAAACTTATCAATTTCAGTATAAAGACAATTCCAAAAGTTCAAGGTTAAAAAACTCCCCAATTTCAATAAAAAAAACCATAACAAAAGCTCTGTTTGAGAAAACTCACCAATTTCAGTATAAAGACCATCACAAAAGTTCAAAGTTAAAAAATCACAAATTTCAATATAAAGACTATAACAAAAGTTTCAAGTGAAAAAAAATCTACAATTTCACCATAAAAACCATTAAAAAAGGTCAAAGTACAAAAAACTCCCCAATTTCACAATAAAAACCATTACAAAAGTTCCTAGTAAAAAATTCAACAATTTCACCATAAAAACCATTACAAAAGGTCGATTTAAAAAAACTTATCAATTTCAGCACAAAGACCATTACAAAAGTTCAAAGTTTAAAAATTCCCCAATTTCAATAAAAAATTCCCATAACAAAAGGTTCGTTTGAGAAAACTCACCAATTTCAGCATAAAGACCATTACAAAAGTTCAAAGTTAAAAAAACTCACAAATTTCAATATAAAGACCATAAGAAAAGTTCCAAGTGAAAAAAATCACTAATTTCACCGTAAAAACCATTACAAAAGTTCAAAGTTTAAAAAAATCACCAATCTCACAATAAAAACCATTTCAAAAGTTCATAGTAAAGAATTCAACAATTTCACCATAACAACCATAACAAAAGGTCGATTTGAAAAAACTCATCAATTTCAGTATAAAGACCATTACAAAAGTTCAAAGTTAAAAAACTCCCCAATTTCAAAAAAAAAAAACCATAACAAAAGTTCCGTTGAAGAAAACTCACCAATTTTAGTATAACGACCATTACAAAAGTTCAAAGTTAATAAACTCACAAATTTCAATGTAAAGAGCATAACAAAAGCTCCAAGTGAAAAAAATCACCAATTTCACCAAAAAACCATTACCAAAGTTCAAAGTTTAAAAAATTCCCCAATATTACTATCAAAACCATTACAAAAGTTCCTAGTAAAAAACTCAATAATTTCACTATAAAAGCCATAACAAAAGTTCCATTTGAAAAAACTCATCAATTTCAATATAAAGACCATAAGAAAGGTTCCATGTGAAAAAAATCAACAATTTCACCATAAAAACCAATAAAAAAGTTCAAGGTTAAAAAGCACACAAATTTCAATATAAAGACCATAAGAAAAGATCCAAGTGAAAACAATCGCCAACTTCACCACAAAATCCATAACAAAAGTTCAAAGTTTAAAAATATCACCAATTTCACTATAAAAACAATGACAAAAAGTCCTAGTAAAAAATTCAACAATTTCACCATACAAATCATAACAAAAGGTCGATTTGAAAAAATTCATCAATTTCAATATAAAGACCATTACAACAGTTCCAAGTGAAAAAAATCATCAATTTTACCATAAAAACCATTACGAAAGTTCAAAGTTTAAAAAACACCCCAATTTCACTATAAAAACCATTACAAAAGTTCCTAGTAAAAAAAATCAACAAGTTCAATATAAAAGCCATAACAAAAGTTCCTTTTTAAAAAATCATCAGTTTCGATATAAAGACCATAAGAAAATTACCATGTGAAAAAAACAAATTTCAACATAAAAACCAATACAAAAGTTCAAGGTTAAAAAACTCACAAATTTCAATATAAAGACCATAAGAAAAGTTCCAAGTAAAAAAAACCACAAACTTCACCATAAAATCTATTACAAAAGTCAAAGTTTAAAAAAAAACCATAACATAAGGTCGATTTGAAAAAACTGATCAATTTCAGTATAGAGACCATTACAAAAGTTCAGAGTTAAAAAACTCCAAAATTTCAATAAAAAAACCATAACAAAAGTTCAATTTGAAAAAACTCACCAATTTCGGTATAAAGACCGTTACAAAAGATCAAAGTTAAAAAACTAACAAATTTCAATATAAGGACCATAAGAAAAGTTCCAAGTGGAAAAAATCACCAATTTCACCATAAAAACCATTACGAAAGTTCAAAGTTTAAAAAACTCCCTAATTTCACTATAAAAACCATTACAAAAGTTCCTAATAAAAAACTCAACAATTTCACTATAAAAGCCATAACAAAAGTTCCATTTGAAAAAACTCATCAATTTCAATATAAAGACCATAAGAAAAGTTCCATGTGAAAAAAATCACCAATTTCACCATAAAATCCATTACAAAAGTTCAAAGTTTAAAAAAATCACCAATTTCACTATAAAAACCATTACAAAAACTCCTAGCAAAAAATTCAACAATTTCACCATAAAATCCATAACAAAAGGTCGATTTGAAAAAACTTATCAATTTCAGTATAAAGACAATTCCAAAAGTTCAAGGTTAAAAAACTCCCCAATTTCAATAAAAAAAACCATAACAAAAGCTCTGTTTGAGAAAACTCACCAATTTCAGTATAAACACCATTACAAAAGTTCAAAGTTAAAAAATCACAAATTTCAATATAAAGACCATAACAAAAGTTCTAAGTGAAAAAAAATCTACAACTTCACCATAAAAACCATTACAAAAGGTCAAAGTACAAAAAACTCCCCAATTTCACAATAAAAACCATTACAAAAGTTCCTAGTAAAAAATTCAACAATTTCACCATAAAAACCATTACAAAAGGTCGATTTAAAAAAACTTATCAATTTCAGCACAAAGACCATTACAAAAGTTCAAAGTTTAAAAACTCCCCAATTTCAATAAAAAATACCATAACAAAAGTTCCGTTTGAGAAAACTCACCAATTTCAGCATAAAGACCATTACAAAAGTTCAAAGTTAAAAAAACTCACAAATTTCAATATAAAGACCATAAGAAAAGTTCCAAGTGAAAAAAATCACTAATTTCACTGTAAAAACCATTACAAAAGTTCAAAGTTTAAAAAAATCACCAATTTCATAATAAAAACCATTTCAAAATTTCATAGTAAAAAATTCAACAATTTCACCATAAAAACCATTACAAAAGGTCGATTTAAAAAAACTTATCAATTTCAGCACAAAGACCATTACAAAAGTTCAAAGTTTAAAAATTCCCCAATTTCAATAAAAAATACCATAACAAAAGTTCCGTTTGAGAAAACTCACCAATTTCAGCATAAAGACCATTACAAAAGTTCAAAGTTAAAAAAACTCACAAATTTCAATATAAAGACCATAAGAAAAGTTCCAAGTGAAAAAAATCACTAATTTCACCGTAAAAACCATTACAAAAGTTCAAAGTTTAAAAAAATCACCAATCTCACAATAAAAACCATTTCAAAAGTTCATAGTAAAGAATTCAACAATTTCACCATAACAACCATAACAAAAGGTCGATTTGAAAAAACTCATCAATTTCAGTATAAAGACCATTACAAAAGTTCAAAGTTAAAAAACTCCCCAATTTCAAAAAAAAAAAAAAAACCATAACAAAAGTTCCGTTTAAGAAAACTCACCAATTTTAGTATAACGACCATTACAAAATTTCAAAGTTAAAAAAATCACAAATTTCAATATAAAGACCATAACAAAAGCTCCAAGTGAAAAAAATCACCAATTTCACCAAAAAACCATTACCAAAGTTCAAAGTTTAAAAAATTCCCCAATATTACTATCAAAACCATTACAAAAGTTCCTAGTAAAAAACTCAATAATTTCACTATAAAAGCCATAACAAAAGTTCCATTTGAAAAAACTCATCAATTTCAATATAAAGACCATAAGAAAGGTTCCATGTGAAAAAAATCAACAATTTCACCATAAAAACCAATAAAAAAGTTCAAGGTTAAAAAACACACAAATTTCAATATAAAGACCATAAGAAAAGATCCAAGTGAAAACAATCGCCAACTTCACCACAAAATCCATAACAAAAGTTCAAAGTTTAAAAAAATCACCAATTTCACTATAAAAACAATGACAAAAAGTCCTAGTAAAAAATTCAACAATTTCACCATACAAACCATAACAAAAGGTCGATTTGAAAAAATTCATCAATTTCAATATAAAGACCATTACAACAGTTCCAAGTGAAAAAATCATCAATTTTACCATAAAAACCATTACGAAAGTTCAAAGTTTAAAAAACACCCCAATTTCACTATAAAAACCATTACAAAAGTTCCTAGTAAAAAAAATCAACAAGTTCAATATAAAAGCCATAACAAAAGTTCCTTTTTAAAAAATCATCAGTTTCGATATAAAGACCATAAGAAAATTACCATGTGAAAAAAACAAATTTCAACATAAAAACCAATACAAAAGTTCAAGGTTAAAAAACTCACAAATTTCAATATAAAGACCATAAGAAAAGTTCCAAGTAAAAAAAACCACAAACTTCACCATAAAATCTATTACAAAAGTCAAAGTTTAAAAAAAAACCATAACATAAGGTCGATTTGAAAAAACTGATCAATTTCAGTATAGAGACCATTACAAAAGTTCAGAGTTAAAAAACTCCAAAATTTCAATAAAAAAACCATAACAAAAGTTCAATTTGAAAAAACTCACCAATTTCGGTATAAAGACCGTTACAAAAGATCAAAGTTAAAAAACTAACAAATTTCAATATAAGGACCATAAGAAAAGTTCCAAGTGGAAAAAATCACCAATTTCACCATAAAAACCATTACGAAAGTTCAAAGTTTAAAAAACTCCCTAATTTCACTATAAAAACCATTACAAAAGTTCCTAATAAAAAACTCAACAATTTCACTATAAAAGCCATAACAAAAGTTCCATTTGAAAAAACTCATCAATTTCAATATAAAGACCATAAGAAAAGTTCCATGTGAAAAAAATCACCAATTTCACCATAAAATCCATTACAAAAGTTCAAAGTTTAAAAAAATCACCAATTTCACTATAAAAACCATTACAAAAACTCCTAGCAAAAAATTCAACAATTTCACCATAAAATCCATAACAAAAGGTCGATTTGAAAAAACTTATCAATTTCAGTATAAAGACAATTCCAAAAGTTCAAGGTTAAAAAACTCCCCAATTTCAATAAAAAAAACCATAACAAAAGCTCTGTTTGAGAAAACTCACCAATTTCAGTATAAACACCATTACAAAAGTTCAAAGTTAAAAAATCACAAATTTCAATATAAAGACCATAACAAAAGTTCTAAGTGAAAAAAAATCTACAACTTCACCATAAAAACCATTACAAAAGGTCAAAGTACAAAAAACTCCCCAATTTCACAATAAAAACCATTACAAAAGTTCCTAGTAAAAAATTCAACAATTTCACCATAAAAACCATTACAAAAGGTCGATTTAAAAAAACTTATCAATTTCAGCACAAAGACCATTACAAAAGTTCAAAGTTTAAAAACTCCCCAATTTCAATAAAAAATACCATAACAAAAGTTCCGTTTGAGAAAACTCACCAATTTCAGCATAAAGACCATTACAAAAGTTCAAAGTTAAAAAAACTCACAAATTTCAATATAAAGACCATAAGAAAAGTTCCAAGTGAAAAAAATCACTAATTTCACTGTAAAAACCATTACAAAAGTTCAAAGTTTAAAAAAATCACCAATTTCATAATAAAAACCATTTCAAAATTTCATAGTAAAAAATTCAACAATTTCACCATAAAAACCATTACAAAAGGTCGATTTAAAAAAACTTATCAATTTCAGCACAAAGACCATTACAAAAGTTCAAAGTTTAAAAATTCCCCAATTTCAATAAAAAATACCATAACAAAAGTTCCGTTTGAGAAAACTCACCAATTTCAGCATAAAGACCATTACAAAAGTTCAAAGTTAAAAAAACTCACAAATTTCAATATAAAGACCATAAGAAAAGTTCCAAGTGAAAAAAATCACTAATTTCACCGTAAAAACCATTACAAAAGTTCAAAGTTTAAAAAAATCACCAATCTCACAATAAAAACCATTTCAAAAGTTCATAGTAAAGAATTCAACAATTTCACCATAACAACCATAACAAAAGGTCGATTTGAAAAAACTCATCAATTTCAGTATAAAGACCATTACAAAAGTTCAAAGTTAAAAAACTCCCCAATTTCAAAAAAAAAAAAAACCATAACAAAAGTTCCGTTTAAGAAAACTCACCAATTTTAGTATAACGACCATTACAAAATTTCAAAGTTAAAAAAATCACAAATTTCAATATAAAGACCATAACAAAAGCTCCAAGTGAAAAAAATCACCAATTTCACCAAAAAACCATTACCAAAGTTCAAAGTTTAAAAAATTCCCCAATATTACTATCAAAACCATTACAAAAGTTCCTAGTAAAAAACTCAATAATTTCACTATAAAAGCCATAACAAAAGTTCCATTTGAAAAAACTCATCAATTTCAATATAAAGACCATAAGAAAGGTTCCATGTGAAAAAAATCAACAATTTCACCATAAAAACCAATAAAAAAGTTCAAGGTTAAAAAACACACAAATTTCAATATAAAGACCATAAGAAAAGATCCAAGTGAAAACAATCGCCAACTTCACCACAAAATCCATAACAAAAGTTCAAAGTTTAAAAAAATCACCAATTTCACTATAAAAACAATGACAAAAAGTCCTAGTAAAAAATTCAACAATTTCACCATACAAACCATAACAAAAGGTCGATTTGAAAAAATTCATCAATTTCAATATAAAGACCATTACAACAGTTCCAAGTGAAAAAATCATCAATTTTACCATAAAAACCATTACGAAAGTTCAAAGTTTAAAAAACACCCCAATTTCACTATAAAAACCATTACAAAAGTTCCTAGTAAAAAAAATCAACAAGTTCAATATAAAAGCCATAACAAAAGTTCCTTTTTAAAAAATCATCAGTTTCGATATAAAGACCATAAGAAAATTACCATGTGAAAAAAACAAATTTCAACATAAAAACCAATACAAAAGTTCAAGGTTAAAAAACTCACAAATTTCAATATAAAGACCATAAGAAAAGTTCCAAGTAAGAAAAACCACAAACTTCACCATAAAATCTATTACAAAAGTCAAAGTTTAAAAAAAAACCATAACATAAGGTCGATTTGAAAAAACTGATCAATTTCAGTATAGAGACCATTACAAAAGTTCAGAGTTAAAAAACTCCAAAATTTCAATAAAAAAACCATAACAAAAGTTCAATTTGAAAAAACTCACCAATTTCGGTATAAAGACCGTTACAAAAGATCAAAGTTAAAAAACTAACAAATTTCAATATAAGGACCATAAGAAAAGTTCCAAGTGGAAAAAATCACCAATTTCACCATAAAAACCATTACGAAAGTTCAAAGTTTAAAAAACTCCCTAATTTCACTATAAAAACCATTACAAAAGTTCCTAATAAAAAACTCAACAATTTCACTATAAAAGCCATAACAAAAGTTCCATTTGAAAAAACTCATCAATTTCAATATAAAGACCATAAGAAAAGTTCCATGTGAAAAAAATCACCAATTTCACCATAAAATCCATTACAAAAGTTCAAAGTTTAAAAAAATCACCAATTTCACTATAAAAACCATTACAAAAACTCCTAGCAAAAAATTCAACAATTTCACCATAAAATCCATAACAAAAGGTCGATTTGAAAAAACTTATCAATTTCAGTATAAAGACAATTCCAAAAGTTCAAGGTTAAAAAACTCCCCAATTTCAATAAAAAAAACCATAACAAAAGCTCTGTTTGAGAAAACTCACCAATTTCAGTATAAACACCATTACAAAAGTTCAAAGTTAAAAAATCACAAATTTCAATATAAAGACCATAACAAAAGTTCTAAGTGAAAAAAAATCTACAACTTCACCATAAAAACCATTACAAAAGGTCAAAGTACAAAAAACTCCCCAATTTCACAATAAAAACCATTACAAAAGTTCCTAGTAAAAAATTCAACAATTTCACCATAAAAACCATTACAAAAGGTCGATTTAAAAAAACTTATCAATTTCAGCACAAAGACCATTACAAAAGTTCAAAGTTTAAAAACTCCCCAATTTCAATAAAAAATACCATAACAAAAGTTCCGTTTGAGAAAACTCACCAATTTCAGCATAAAGACCATTACAAAAGTTCAAAGTTAAAAAAACTCACAAATTTCAATATAAAGACCATAAGAAAAGTTCCAAGTGAAAAAAATCACTAATTTCACTGTAAAAACCATTACAAAAGTTCAAAGTTTAAAAAAATCACCAATTTCATAATAAAAACCATTTCAAAATTTCATAGTAAAAAATTCAACAATTTCACCATAAAAACCATTACAAAAGGTCGATTTAAAAAAACTTATCAATTTCAGCACAAAGACCATTACAAAAGTTCAAAGTTTAAAAATTCCCCAATTTCAATAAAAAATACCATAACAAAAGTTCCGTTTGAGAAAACTCACCAATTTCAGCATAAAGACCATTACAAAAGTTCAAAGTTAAAAAAACTCACAAATTTCAATATAAAGACCATAAGAAAAGTTCCAAGTGAAAAAAATCACTAATTTCACCGTAAAAACCATTACAAAAGTTCAAAGTTTAAAAAAATCACCAATCTCACAATAAAAACCATTTCAAAAGTTCATAGTAAAGAATTCAACAATTTCACCATAACAACCATAACAAAAGGTCGATTTGAAAAAACTCATCAATTTCAGTATAAAGACCATTACAAAAGTTCAAAGTTAAAAAACTCCCCAATTTCAAAAAAAAAAAAAAACCATAACAAAAGTTCCGTTTAAGAAAACTCACCAATTTTAGTATAACGACCATTACAAAATTTCAAAGTTAAAAAAATCACAAATTTCAATATAAAGACCATAACAAAAGCTCCAAGTGAAAAAAATCACCAATTTCACCAAAAAACCATTACCAAAGTTCAAAGTTTAAAAAATTCCCCAATATTACTATCAAAACCATTACAAAAGTTCCTAGTAAAAAACTCAATAATTTCACTATAAAAGCCATAACAAAAGTTCCATTTGAAAAAACTCATCAATTTCAATATAAAGACCATAAGAAAGGTTCCATGTGAAAAAAATCAACAATTTCACCATAAAAACCAATAAAAAAGTTCAAGGTTAAAAAACACACAAATTTCAATATAAAGACCATAAGAAAAGATCCAAGTGAAAACAATCGCCAACTTCACCACAAAATCCATAACAAAAGTTCAAAGTTTAAAAAAATCACCAATTTCACTATAAAAACAATGACAAAAAGTCCTAGTAAAAAATTCAACAATTTCACCATACAAACCATAACAAAAGGTCGATTTGAAAAAATTCATCAATTTCAATATAAAGACCATTACAACAGTTCCAAGTGAAAAAATCATCAATTTTACCATAAAAACCATTACGAAAGTTCAAAGTTTAAAAAACACCCCAATTTCACTATAAAAACCATTACAAAAGTTCCTAGTAAAAAAAATCAACAAGTTCAATATAAAAGCCATAACAAAAGTTCCTTTTTAAAAAATCATCAGTTTCGATATAAAGACCATAAGAAAATTACCATGTGAAAAAAACAAATTTCAACATAAAAACCAATACAAAAGTTCAAGGTTAAAAAACTCACAAATTTCAATATAAAGACCATAAGAAAAGTTCCAAGTAAGAAAAACCACAAACTTCACCATAAAATCTATTACAAAAGTCAAAGTTTAAAAAAAAACCATAACATAAGGTCGATTTGAAAAAACTGATCAATTTCAGTATAGAGACCATTACAAAAGTTCAGAGTTAAAAAACTCCAAAATTTCAATAAAAAAACCATAACAAAAGTTCAATTTGAAAAAACTCACCAATTTCGGTATAAAGACCGTTACAAAAGATCAAAGTTAAAAAACTAACAAATTTCAATATAAGGACCATAAGAAAAGTTCCAAGTGGAAAAAATCACCAATTTCACCATAAAAACCATTACGAAAGTTCAAAGTTTAAAAAACTCCCTAATTTCACTATAAAAACCATTACAAAAGTTCCTAATAAAAAACTCAACAATTTCACTATAAAAGCCATAACAAAAGTTCCATTTGAAAAAACTCATCAATTTCAATATAAAGACCATAAGAAAAGTTCCATGTGAAAAAAATCACCAATTTCACCATAAAATCCATTACAAAAGTTCAAAGTTTAAAAAAATCACCAATTTCACTATAAAAACCATTACAAAAACTCCTAGCAAAAAATTCAACAATTTCACCATAAAATCCATAACAAAAGGTCGATTTGAAAAAACTTATCAATTTCAGTATAAAGACAATTCCAAAAGTTCAAGGTTAAAAAACTCCCCAATTTCAATAAAAAAAACCATAACAAAAGCTCTGTTTGAGAAAACTCACCAATTTCAGTATAAACACCATTACAAAAGTTCAAAGTTAAAAAATCACAAATTTCAATATAAAGACCATAACAAAAGTTCTAAGTGAAAAAAAATCTACAACTTCACCATAAAAACCATTACAAAAGGTCAAAGTACAAAAAACTCCCCAATTTCACAATAAAAACCATTACAAAAGTTCCTAGTAAAAAATTCAACAATTTCACCATAAAAACCATTACAAAAGGTCGATTTAAAAAAACTTATCAATTTCAGCACAAAGACCATTACAAAAGTTCAAAGTTTAAAAACTCCCCAATTTCAATAAAAAATACCATAACAAAAGTTCCGTTTGAGAAAACTCACCAATTTCAGCATAAAGACCATTACAAAAGTTCAAAGTTAAAAAAACTCACAAATTTCAATATAAAGACCATAAGAAAAGTTCCAAGTGAAAAAAATCACTAATTTCACTGTAAAAACCATTACAAAAGTTCAAAGTTTAAAAAAATCACCAATTTCATAATAAAAACCATTTCAAAATTTCATAGTAAAAAATTCAACAATTTCACCATAAAAACCATTACAAAAGGTCGATTTAAAAAAACTTATCAATTTCAGCACAAAGACCATTACAAAAGTTCAAAGTTTAAAAATTCCCCAATTTCAATAAAAAATACCATAACAAAAGTTCCGTTTGAGAAAACTCACCAATTTCAGCATAAAGACCATTACAAAAGTTCAAAGTTAAAAAAACTCACAAATTTCAATATAAAGACCATAAGAAAAGTTCCAAGTGAAAAAAATCACTAATTTCACCGTAAAAACCATTACAAAAGTTCAAAGTTTAAAAAAATCACCAATCTCACAATAAAAACCATTTCAAAAGTTCATAGTAAAGAATTCAACAATTTCACCATAACAACCATAACAAAAGGTCGATTTGAAAAAACTCATCAATTTCAGTATAAAGACCATTACAAAAGTTCAAAGTTAAAAAACTCCCCAATTTCAAAAAAAAAAAAAAACATAACAAAAGTTCCGTTTAAGAAAACTCACCAATTTTAGTATAACGACCATTACAAAATTTCAAAGTTAAAAAACTCACAAATTTCAATATAAAGACCATAACAAAAGCTCCAAGTGAAAAAAATCACCAATTTCACCAAAAAACCATTACCAAAGTTCAAAGTTTAAAAAATTCCCCAATATTACTATCAAAACCATTACAAAAGTTCCTAGTAAAAAACTCAATAATTTCACTATAAAAGCCATAACAAAAGTTCCATTTGAAAAAACTCATCAATTTCAATATAAAGACCATAAGAAAGGTTCCATGTGAAAAAAATCAACAATTTCACCATAAAAACCAATAAAAAAGTTCAAGGTTAAAAAACACACAAATTTCAATATAAAGACCATAAGAAAAGATCCAAGTGAAAACAATCGCCAACTTCACCACAAAATCCATAACAAAAGTTCAAAGTTTAAAAAAATCACCAATTTCACTATAAAAACAATGACAAAAAGTCCTAGTAAAAAATTCAACAATTTCACCATACAAACCATAACAAAAGGTCGATTTGAAAAAATTCATCAATTTCAATATAAAGACCATTACAACAGTTCCAAGTGAAAAAATCATCAATTTTACCATAAAAACCATTACGAAAGTTCAAAGTTTAAAAAACACCCCAATTTCACTATAAAAACCATTACAAAAGTTCCTAGTAAAAAAAATCAACAAGTTCAATATAAAAGCCATAACAAAAGTTCCTTTTTAAAAAATCATCAGTTTCGATATAAAGACCATAAGAAAATTACCATGTGAAAAAAACAAATTTCAACATAAAAACCAATACAAAAGTTCAAGGTTAAAAAACTCACAAATTTCAATATAAAGACCATAAGAAAAGTTCCAAGTAAGAAAAACCACAAACTTCACCATAAAATCTATTACAAAAGTCAAAGTTTAAAAAAAAACCATAACATAAGGTCGATTTGAAAAAACTGATCAATTTCAGTATAGAGACCATTACAAAAGTTCAGAGTTAAAAAACTCCAAAATTTCAATAAAAAAACCATAACAAAAGTTCAATTTGAAAAAACTCACCAATTTCGGTATAAAGACCGTTACAAAAGATCAAAGTTAAAAAACTAACAAATTTCAATATAAGGACCATAAGAAAAGTTCCAAGTGGAAAAAATCACCAATTTCACCATAAAAACCATTACGAAAGTTCAAAGTTTAAAAAACTCCCTAATTTCACTATAAAAACCATTACAAAAGTTCCTAATAAAAAACTCAACAATTTCACTATAAAAGCCATAACAAAAGTTCCATTTGAAAAAACTCATCAATTTCAATATAAAGACCATAAGAAAAGTTCCATGTGAAAAAAATCACCAATTTCACCATAAAATCCATTACAAAAGTTCAAAGTTTAAAAAAATCACCAATTTCACTATAAAAACCATTACAAAAACTCCTAGCAAAAAATTCAACAATTTCACCATAAAATCCATAACAAAAGGTCGATTTGAAAAAACTTATCAATTTCAGTATAAAGACAATTCCAAAAGTTCAAGGTTAAAAAACTCCCCAATTTCAATAAAAAAAACCATAACAAAAGCTCTGTTTGAGAAAACTCACCAATTTCAGTATAAACACCATTACAAAAGTTCAAAGTTAAAAAATCACAAATTTCAATATAAAGACCATAACAAAAGTTCTAAGTGAAAAAAAATCTACAACTTCACCATAAAAACCATTACAAAAGGTCAAAGTACAAAAAACTCCCCAATTTCACAATAAAAACCATTACAAAAGTTCCTAGTAAAAAATTCAACAATTTCACCATAAAAACCATTACAAAAGGTCGATTTAAAAAAACTTATCAATTTCAGCACAAAGACCATTACAAAAGTTCAAAGTTTAAAAACTCCCCAATTTCAATAAAAAATACCATAACAAAAGTTCCGTTTGAGAAAACTCACCAATTTCAGCATAAAGACCATTACAAAAGTTCAAAGTTAAAAAAACTCACAAATTTCAATATAAAGACCATAAGAAAAGTTCCAAGTGAAAAAAATCACTAATTTCACTGTAAAAACCATTACAAAAGTTCAAAGTTTAAAAAAATCACCAATTTCATAATAAAAACCATTTCAAAATTTCATAGTAAAAAATTCAACAATTTCACCATAAAAACCATTACAAAAGGTCGATTTAAAAAAACTTATCAATTTCAGCACAAAGACCATTACAAAAGTTCAAAGTTTAAAAATTCCCCAATTTCAATAAAAAATACCATAACAAAAGTTCCGTTTGAGAAAACTCACCAATTTCAGCATAAAGACCATTACAAAAGTTCAAAGTTAAAAAAACTCACAAATTTCAATATAAAGACCATAAGAAAAGTTCCAAGTGAAAAAAATCACTAATTTCACCGTAAAAACCATTACAAAAGTTCAAAGTTTAAAAAAATCACCAATCTCACAATAAAAACCATTTCAAAAGTTCATAGTAAAGAATTCAACAATTTCACCATAACAACCATAACAAAAGGTCGATTTGAAAAAACTCATCAATTTCAGTATAAAGACCATTACAAAAGTTCAAAGTTAAAAAACTCCCCAATTTCAAAAAAAAAAAACATAACAAAAGTTCCGTTTAAGAAAACTCACCAATTTTAGTATAACGACCATTACAAAATTTCAAAGTTAAAAAACTCACAAATTTCAATATAAAGACCATAACAAAAGCTCCAAGTGAAAAAAATCACCAATTTCACCAAAAAACCATTACCAAAGTTCAAAGTTTAAAAAATTCCCCAATATTACTATCAAAACCATTACAAAATTTCCTAGTAAAAAACTCAATAATTTCACTATAAAAGCCATAACAAAAGTTCCATTTGAAAAAACTCATCAATTTCAATATAAAGACCATAAGAAAGGTTCCATGTGAAAAAAATCAACAATTTCACCATAAAAACCAATAAAAAAGTTCAAGGTTAAAAAACACACAAATTTCAATATAAAGACCATAAGAAAAGATCCAAGTGAAAACAATCGCCAACTTCACCACAAAATCCATAACAAAAGTTCAAAGTTTAAAAAAATCACCAATTTCACTATAAAAACAATGACAAAAAGTCCTAGTAAAAAATTCAACAATTTCACCATACAAACCATAACAAAAGGTCGATTTGAAAAAATTCATCAATTTCAATATAAAGACCATTACAACAGTTCCAAGTGAAAAAAATCATCAATTTTACCATAAAAACCATTACGAAAGTTCAAAGTTTAAAAAACACCCCAATTTCACTATAAAAACCATTACAAAAGTTCCTAGTAAAAAAACTCAACAAGTTCACTATAAAAGCCATAACAAAAGTTCCTTTTTAAAAAATCATCAGTTTCGATATAAAGACCATAAGAAAATTACCATGTGAAAAAAACAAATTTCAACATAAAAACCAATACAAAAGTTCAAGGTTAAAAAACTCACAAATTTCAATATAAAGACCATAAGAAAAGTTCCAAGTGAAAAAAACCACAAACTTCACCATAAAATCTATTACAAAAGTCAAAGTTTAAAAAAAAAACCATAACATAAGGTCGATTTGAAAAAACTGATCAATTTCAGTATAGAGACCATTACAAAAGTTCAGAGTTAAAAAACTCCAAAATTTCAATAAAAAAACCATAACGAAAGTTCCATTTGAAAAAACTCACCAATTTCGGTATAAAGACCGTTACAAAAGTTCAAAGTTAAAAAACTAACAAATTTCAATATAAGGACCATAAGAAAAGTTCCAAGTGGAAAAAATCACCAATTTCACCATAAAAACCATTACGAAAGTTCAAAGTTTAAAAAACTCCCCAATTTCACTATAAAAACCATTACAAAAGTTCCTAATAAAAAACTCAACAATTTCACTATAAAAGCCATAACAAAAGTTCCATTTGAAAAAACTCATCAATTTCAATATAAAGACCATAAGAAAAGTTCCATGTGAAAAAAATCACCAATTTCACCATAAAAACCATTACAAAAGTTCCTAGTAAAAAAACTCAACAAGTTCACTATAAAAGTCATAACAAAAGTTCCTTTTTAAAAAATCATCAGTTTCGATATAAAGACCATAAGAAAATTACCATGTGAAAAAAACAAATTTCAACATAAAAACCAATACAAAAGTTCAAGGTTAAAAAACTCACAAATTTCAATATAAAGACCATAAGAAAAGTTCCAAGTGAAAAAAACCACAAACTTCACCATAAAATCTATTACAAAAGTCAAAGTTAAAAAAAAAAAACCATAACATAAGGTCGATTTGAAAAAACTGATCAATTTTAGTATAGAGACCATTACAAAAGTTCAGAGTTAAAAAACTCCAAAATTTCAATAAAAAAACCATAACAAAAGTTCAATTTGAAAAAACTCACCAATTTCGGTATAAAGACCGTTACAAAAGATCAAAGTTAAAAAACTAACAAATTTCAATATAAGGACCATAAGAAAAGTTCCAAGTGGAAAAAATCACCAATTTCACCATAAAAACCATTACGAAAGTTCAAAGTTTAAAAAACTCCCTAATTTCACTATAAAAACCATTACAAAAGTTCCTAATAAAAAACTCAACAATTTCACTATAAAAGCCATAACAAAAGTTCCATTTGAAAAAACTCATCAATTTCAATATAAAGACCATAAGAAAAGTTCCATGTGAAAAAAATCACCAATTTCACCATAAAATCCATTACAAAAGTTCAAAGTTTAAAAAAATCACCAATTTCACTATAAAAACCATTACAAAAACTCCTAGCAAAAAATTCAACAATTTCACCATAAAATCCATAACAAAAGGTCGATTTGAAAAAACTTATCAATTTCAGTATAAAGACAATTCCAAAAGTTCAAGGTTAAAAAACTCCCCAATTTCAATAAAAAAAACCATAACAAAAGCTCTGTTTGAGAAAACTCACCAATTTCAGTATAAACACCATTACAAAAGTTCAAAGTTAAAAAATCACAAATTTCAATATAAAGACCATAACAAAAGTTCTAAGTGAAAAAAAATCTACAACTTCACCATAAAAACCATTACAAAAGGTCAAAGTACAAAAAACTCCCCAATTTCACAATAAAAACCATTACAAAAGTTCCTAGTAAAAAATTCAACAATTTCACCATAAAAACCATTACAAAAGGTCGATTTAAAAAAACTTATCAATTTCAGCTCAAAGACCATTACAAAAGTTCAAAGTTTAAAAACTCCCCAATTTCAATAAAAAATACCATAACAAAAGTTCCGTTTGAGAAAACTCACCAATTTCAGCATAAAGACCATTACAAAAGTTCAAAGTTAAAAAAACTCACAAATTTCAATATAAAGACCATAAGAAAAGTTCCAAGTGAAAAAAATCACTAATTTCACTGTAAAAACCATTACAAAAGTTCAAAGTTTAAAAAAATCACCAATTTCATAATAAAAACCATTTCAAAATTTCATAGTAAAAAATTCAACAATTTCACCATAAAAACCATTACAAAAGGTCGATTTAAAAAAACTTATCAATTTCAGCACAAAGACCATTACAAAAGTTCAAAGTTTAAAAATTCCCCAATTTCAATAAAAAATACCATAACAAAAGTTCCGTTTGAGAAAACTCACCAATTTCAGCATAAAGACCATTACAAAAGTTCAAAGTTAAAAAAACTCACAAATTTCAATATAAAGACCATAAGAAAAGTTCCAAGTGAAAAAAATCACTAATTTCACCGTAAAAACCATTACAAAAGTTCAAAGTTTAAAAAAATCACCAATCTCACAATAAAAACCATTTCAAAAGTTCATAGTAAAGAATTCAACAATTTCACCATAACAACCATAACAAAAGGTCGATTTGAAAAAACTCATCAATTTCAGTATAAAGACCATTACAAAAGTTCAAAGTTAAAAAACTCCCCAATTTCAAAAAAAAAAAACATAACAAAAGTTCCATTTGAAAAAACTCACCAATTTCGGTATAAAGACCGTTACAAAAGTTAAAAGTTAAAAAACTAACAAATTTCAATATAAGGACCATAAGAAAAGTTCCAAGTGGAAAAAATCACCAATTTCACCATAAAAACCATTACGAAAGTTCAAAGTTTAAAAAACTCCCCAATTTCACTATAAAAACCATTACAAAAATTCCTAATAAAAAACTCAACAATTTAACTATAAAAGCCATAACAAAAGTTCCATTTGAAAAAACTCATCAATTTAAATATAAAGACCATAAGAAAAGTTCCATGTGAAAAAAATCAACAATTTCACCATAAAAACCAATAAAAAAGTTCAAGGTTAAAAAACACACAAATTTCAATATAAAGACCATAAGAAAAGATCCAAGTGAAAACAATCGCCAACTTCACCACAAAATCCATAACAAAAGTTCAAAGTTTAAAAAAATCACCAATTTCACTATAAAAACAATGACAAAAAGTCCTAGTAAAAAATTCAACAATTTCACCATACAAACCATAACAAAAGGTCGATTTGAAAAAATTCATCAATTTCAATATAAAGACCATTACAACAGTTCCAAGTGAAAAAAATCATCAATTTTACCATAAAAACCATTACGAAAGTTCAAAGTTTAAAAAACACCCCAATTTCACTATAAAAACCATTACAAAAGTTCCTAGTAAAAAAACTCAACAAGTTCACTATAAAAGCCATAACAAAAGTTCCTTTTTAAAAAATCATCAGTTTCGATATAAAGACCATAAGAAAATTACCATGTGAAAAAAACAAATTTCAACATAAAAACCAATACAAAAGTTCAAGGTTAAAAAACTCACAAATTTCAATATAAAGACCATAAGAAAAGTTCCAAGTGAAAAAAACCACAAACTTCACCATAAAATCTATTACAAAAGTCAAAGTTTTAAAAAAAAACCATAACATAAGGTCGATTTGAAAAAACTGATCAATTTCAGTATAGAGACCATTACAAAAGTTCAGAGTTAAAAAACTCCAAAATTTCAATAAAAAAACCATAACGAAAGTTCCATTTGAAAAAACTCACCAATTTCGGTATAAAGACCGTTACAAAAGTTCAAAGTTAAAAAACTAACAAATTTCAATATAAGGACCATAAGAAAAGTTCCAAGTGGAAAAAATCACCAATTTCACCATAAAAACCATTACGAAAGTTCAAAGTTTAAAAAACTCCCCAATTTCACTATAAAAACCATTACAAAAGTTCCTAATAAAAAACTCAACAATTTCACTATAAAAGCCATAACAAAAGTTCCATTTGAAAAAACTCATCAATTTCAATATAAAGACCATAAGAAAAGTTCCATGTGAAAAAAATCACCAATTTCACCATAAAAACCATTACAAAAGTTCCTAGTAAAAAAACTCAACAAGTTCACTATAAAAGTCATAACAAAAGTTCCTTTTTAAAAAATCATCAGTTTCGATATAAAGACCATAAGAAAATTACCATGTGAAAAAAACAAATTTCAACATAAAAACCAATACAAAAGTTCAAGGTTAAAAAACTCACAAATTTCAATATAAAGACCATAAGAAAAGTTCCAAGTGAAAAAAACCACAAACTTCACCATAAAATCTATTACAAAAGTCAAAGTTTAAAAAAAAAAACCATAACATAAGGTCGATTTGAAAAAACTGATCAATTTCAGTATAGAGACCATTACAAAAGTTCAAAGTTAAAAAACTCCAAAATTTCAATAAAAAAACCATAACAAAAGTTCCATTTGAAAAAACTCACCAATTTCGGTATAAAGACCGTTACAAAAGTTCAAAGTTAAAAAACTAACAAATTTCAATATAAGGACCATAAGAAAAGTTCCAAGTGGAAAAAATCATCAATTTCACCATAAAAACCATTACGAAAGTTCAAAGTTTAAAAAACTCCCCAATTTCACTATAAAAACCATTACAAAAGTTCCTAATAAAAAACTCAACAATTTCACTATAAAAGCCATAACAAAAGTTCCATTTGAAAAAACTCATCAATTTCAATATAAAGACCATAAGAAAAGTTCCATGTGAAAAAAATCACCAATTTCACCATAAAATCCATTACAAAAGTTCAAAGTTTAAAAAAATCACCAATTTCACTATAAAAACCATTACAAAAACTCCTAGCAAAAAAATCAACAATTTCACCATAAAATCCATAACAAAAGGTCGATTTGAAAAAACTTATCAATTTCAGTATAAAGACAATTCCAAAAGTTCAAGGTTAAAAAACTCCCCAATTTCAATAAAAAAACCATAACAAAAGCTCTGTTTGAGAAAACTCACCAATTTCAGTATAAACACCATTACAAAAGTTCAAAGTTAAAAAATCACAAATTTCAATATAAAGACCATAACAAAAGTTCTAAGTGAAAAAAAATCTACAACTTCACCATAAAAACCATTACAAAAGGTCAAAGTACAAAAAACTCCCCAATTTCACAATAAAAACCATTACAAAAGTTCCTAGTAAAAAATTCAACAATTTCACCATAAAAACCATTACAAAAGGTAGATTTAAAAAAACTTATCAATTTCAGCACAAAGACCATTACAAAAGTTCAAAGTTAAAAAACTCCCCAATTTCAATAAAAAATACCATAACAAAAGTTCCGTTTGAGAAAACTCACCAATTTCAGCATAAAGACCATTACAAAAGTTCAAAGTTAAAAAAACTCACAAATTTCAATATAAAGACCATAAGAAAAGTTCCAAGTGAAAAAAATCACTAATTTCACTGTAAAAACCATTACAAAAGTTCAAAGTTAAAAAAAATCACCAATTTCATAATAAAAACCATTTCAAAATTTCATAGTAAAGAATTCAACAATTTCACCATAACAACCATAACAAAAGGTCGATTTGAAAAAACTCATCAATTTCAGTATAAAGACCATTACAAAAGTTCAAAGTTAAAAAACTCCCCAATTTCAATAAAAAATACCGTAACAAAAGTTCCGTTTGAGAAAACTCACCAATTTCAGCATAAAGACCATTACAAAAGTTCAAAGTTAAAAAAACTCACAAATTTCAATATAAGGACCATAAGAAAAGTTCCAAGTGAAAAAAATCACTAATTTCACCGTAAAAACCATTACAAAAGTTCAAAGTTTAAAAAAATCACCAATCTCACAATAAAAACCATTTCAAAAGTTCATAGTAAAGAATTCAACAATTTCACCATAACAACCATAACAAAAGGTCGATTTGAAAAAACTCATCAATTTTAGTATAAAGACCATTACAAAAGTTCAAAGTTAAAAAACTCCCCAATTTCAATAAAAAAACCATAAGAAAAGTTCCGTTTAAGAAAACTCACCAATTTTAGTATAAAGACCATTACAAAAGTTCAAAGTTAAAAAACTCACAAATTTCAATATAAAGACCATAACAAAAGTTCCAAGTGAAAAAAATCACCAATTTCACCATAAAAACCATTACCAAAGTTCAAAGTTTAAAAAATTCCCCAATATTACTATCAAAACCATTACAAAAGTTCCTAGTAAAAAACTCAATAATTTCACTATAAAAGCCATAACAAAAGTTCCATTTGAAAAAACTCATCAATTTCAATATAAAGACCATAAGAAAGGTTCCATGTGAAAAAAATCAACAATTTCACCATAAAAACCAATAAAAAAGTTCAAGGTTAAAAAACACACAAATTTCAATATAAAGACCATAAGAAAAGATCCAAGTGAAAACAATCGCCAACTTCACCACAAAATTCGTAACAAAAGTTCAAAGTTTAAAAAAATCACCAATTTCACTATAAAAACAATGACAAAAACTCCTAGTAAAAAATTCAACAATTTCACCATAAAAACCATAACAAAAGGTCGATTTGAAAAAACTCATCAATTTCAATATAAAGACCATTACTACAGTTTCAAGTGAAAAAAATCATAAATTTTACCATAAAAACCATTACGAAAGTTCAAAGCTTAAAAAACACCCCAATTTCACTATAAAAACCATTACAAAAGTTCCTAGTAAAAAAACTCAACAAGTTCACAATAAAAGCCATAACAAAAGTTCCTTTTGAAAAAATCATAAGTTTCGATATAAAGACCATAAGAAAATTACCATGTGAAAAAAACAAATTTCAACATAAAAACCAATACAAAAGTTCAAGGTTAAAAAACTCACAAATTTCAATATAAAGACCATAAGAAAAGTTCCAAGTGAAAAAAACCGCAAATATCACCATAAAATCTATTACAAAAATCAAAGTTTTAAAAAAAAACCATAACATAAGGTCGATTTGAAAAAACTGATCAATTTCAGTATAGAGACCATTACAAAAGTTCAGAGTTAAAAAACTCCAGAATTTCAATAAAAAAACCATAACAAAAGTTCCATTTGAAAAAACTCACCAATTTCGGTATAAAGACCGTTACAAAAGTTCAAAGTTAAAAAACTAACAAATTTCAATATAAGGACCATAAGAAAAGTTCCAAGTGGAAAAAATCACCAATTTCACCATAAAAACCATTACGAAAGTTCAAAGTTTAAAAAACTCCCCAATTTCACTATAAAAACCATTACAAAAGTTCCTAATAAAAAACTCAACAATTTCACTATAAAAGCCATAACAAAAGTTCCATTTGAAAAAACTCATCAATTTCAATATAAAGACCATAAGAAAAGTTCCATGTGAAAAAAATCACCAATTTCACCATAAAATCCATTACAAAAGTTCAAAGTTTAAAAAAATCACCAATTTCACTATAAAAACCATTACAAAAACTCCTAGCAAAAAATTCAACAATTTCACCATAAAATCCAAAACAAAAGGTCGATTTGAAAAAACTTATCAATTTCAGTATAAAGACAATTCCAAAAGTTCAAGGTTAAAAAACTCCCCAATTTCAATAAAAAAAACCATCACAAAAGCTCTGTTTGAGAAAACTCACAATTTCAGTATAAAGACCATTACATAAGTTCAAAGTTAAAAAATCACAAATTTCAATATAAAGACCATAACAAAAGTTCCAAGTGAAAAAAAATCTACAACTTCACCATAAAAACCATTACAAAAGTTCAAAGTACAAAAAACTCCCCAATTTCACAATAAAAACCATTACAAAAGTTCCTAGTAAAAAATTCAACAATTTCACCATAAAACCCATTACAAAAGGTCGATTTAAAAAAACTTATCAATTTCAGCAAAGACCATTACAAAAGTTCAAAGTTAAAAAACTCCCCAATTTCAATAAAAAATACCATAACAAAATTTCTGTTTGAGAAATCTCACCAATTTCAGCAGAAAGACCATTACAAAAGTTCAAAGTTAAAAAAACTCACAAATTTCAATATAAAGACCATAAGAAAAGTTCCAAGTGAAAAAAATCATTAATTTCACCGTAAAAACCATTACAAAAGTTCAAAGTTTAAAAAAATCACAAATTTCACAATAAAAACCATTTCAAAAGTTCCTAGTAAAGAATTCAACAATTTCACCATAACAACCATAACAAAAGGTCGATTTGAAAAAACTCATCAATTTCAGTATAAAGACCATTACAAAAGTTCAAAGTTAAAAAGCTCCCCAATTTCAATAAAAAAAACCATAACAAAAGTTCCGTTTAAGAAAACTCACCAATTTTAGTATAAAGACCATTACAAAAGTTCAAAGTTAAAAAACTCACAAATTTCAATATAAAGACCATAACAAGAGTTCCAAGTGAAAAAAATCACCAATTTCATCATAAAAACCATTACCAAAGTTCAAAGTTTAAAAAATTCCCCAATATTACTATCAAAACCATTACAAAAGTTCCTAGTAAAAAATTCAACAATTTCACTATAAAAGCCATAACAAAAGTTCCATTTGAAAAAACTCATAGATTTCAATATAAAGACCATAAGAAAGGTTCCATGTGAAAAAAATCAACAATTTCACCATAAAAACCAATAAAAAAGTTCAAGGTTAAAAAACTCACAAATTTCAATATAAAGACCATAAGATAAGATCCAAGTGAAAACAATCACCAACTTCACCATAAAATCCATAACAAAAGTTCAAAGTTTAAAAAAAATCACCAATTTCACTATAAAAACCATGACAAAAAGTCCTAGTAAAAAATTCAACAATTTCACCATAAAAACCATAACAAAAGGTCGATTTGATAAAACTCATCAATTTCAATATAAAGACCATTACAAAAGTTCTAAGTGAAAAAAATCATCAATTTTACCATAAAAACCATTACGAAAGTTCAAAGTTTAAAATACACCCCAATTTCACTATAAAAACCATTACAAAAGTTCCTATTAAAAAAACTCAACAAGTTCACTATAAAAGCCATAACAAAAGTTCCTTTTGAAAAAATCATTAGTTTCGATATAAAGACCATAAGAAAATTACCATGTGAAAAAAACAAATTTCAACATAAAAACCAATACAAAAGTTCAAGGTTAAAAAACTCACAAATTTCAATATAAAAACCATAAGAAAAGTTCCAAGTGAAAAAAACCGCAAACTTAACCATAAAATCTATTACAAAAGTCAAAGTTTTAAAAAAAAACCATAACATAAGGTCGATTTGAAAAAACTGATCAATTTCAGTATAGAGACCATTACAAAAGTTCAGAGTTAAAAAACTCCAGAATTTCAATAAAAAAACCATAACAAAAGTTTCATTTGAAAAAACTCACCAATTTCGGTATAAAGACCGTTACAAAAGTTAAAAGTTAAAAAACTAACAAATTTCAATATAAGGACCATAAGAAAAGTTCCAAGTGGAAAAAATCACCAATTTCACCATAAAAACCATTACGAAAGTTCAAAGTTTAAAAAACTCCCCAATTTCACTATAAAAACCATTACAAAAATTCCTAATAAAAAACTCAACAATTTAACTATAAAAGCCATAACAAAAGTTCCATTTGAAAAAACTCATCAATTTAAATATAAAGACCATAAGAAAAGTTCCATGTGAAAAAAATCACCAATTTCACCAAAAAATCCATTACAAAAGTTCAAAGTTTAAGAAAATCACCAATTTCACTATAAAAACCATTACAAAAACTCCTAGCAAAAAATTCAACAATTTCACCATAAAATCCATAACAAAAGGTCGATTTGAAAAAACTCATGAATTTCAGTATAAAGACAATTCCAAAAGTTCAAATTTAAAAAACTCCCCAATTTCAATAAAAAAAACCATAACAAAAGTTCCGTTTGAGAAAACTCACCAATTTCAGTATAAAGACCATTACAAAAACTCAAAGTTAAAAAATCACAAATTTCAATATAAATACCATAACAAAAGTTCCAAGTGAAAAAAAATCTACAATTTCACCATAAAAACCATTACAAAAGGTCAAAGTACAAAAAACTCCCCAATTTCACAATAAAAACCATTACAAAAGTTCCAAGTAAAAAATTCAACAATTTCACCATAAAAACCATTACAAAAGGTCGATTTAAAAAAACTTATCAATTTCAGCACAAAGACCATTACAAAAGTTCAAAGTTAAAAAAGTTCCCAATTTCAATTAAAAATATTATAACAAAAGTTCCGTTTGAGAAAACTCACCAATTTCAGCATAAAGACCATTACAAAAGTTCAAAGTTAAAAAAACTCACAAATTTCAATATAAAGACCATAAGAAAAGTTCCAAGTGAAAAAAATCATTAATTTCACCGTAAAAACCATTACAAAAGTTCAAAGTTTAAAAAAATCACAAATTTCACAATAAAAGTCATTTCAAAAGTTCCTAGTAAAGAATTCAACAATTTCACCATAACAACCATAACAAAAGGTCGATTTGAAAAAACTCATCAATTTCAGTATAAAGACCATTACAAAAGTTCAAAGTTAAAAAACTCCCCAATTTCAATAAAAAAAACCATAACAAAAGTTCTGTTTATGAAAACTCACCAATTTTAGTATAAAGACCATTACAAAAGTTCAAAGTTAAAAAACTCACAAATTTCAATATTAAGACCATAACAAAAGTTCCAAGTGAAAAAACTCACCAATTTCACCATAAAAACCATTACCAAAGTTCAAAGTTTAAAAAATTCCCCAATATTACTATCAAAACCATTACAAAAGTTCCTAATAAAAAATTCAACAATTTCACTATAAAAGCCATAACAAAAGTTCCATTTGAAAAAACTCATAGATTACAATATAAAGACCATAAGAAAGGTTCCATGTGAAAAAAATCAACAATTTCACCATAAAAACCAATAAAAAAGTTCAAGGTTAAAAAACTCACAAATTTTAATATAAAGACCATAAGAAAAGATCCAAGTGAAAACAATCACCAACTTCACCATAAAATCCATAACAAAAGTTCAAAGTTTAAAAAAATCACCAATTTCACTATAAAACCATGACAAAAAGTCCTAGTAAAAAATTCAACAATTTCACCATAAAAACCATAACAAAAGGTCGATTTGATAAAACTCATCAATTTCAGTATAAAGACCGTTACAAAAGTTCAAGGTTAAAAAAAATCACCAATTTCACAATAAAAAGCATTTCAAAAGTTCCTAGTAAAGAATTCAACAATTTTACCATAAAAACCATTAAAAAAGGTCGATTTGAAAAAACTCATCAATTTCACTATAAAGACCGTTACAAAAGTTCAAAGTTAAAAAACTCCCAAATTTCAATAAAAAAACCATATCAAAAGTTCCATTTGAAAAAACTCGTCAATTTTAGTATAAAGACCGTTACAAAAGTTCAAAGTTAAAAAAACTAACAAATTTCAATATAAAGACCATAAGAAAAGTTCCACGTGTAAAAAATCACCAATTGCTCCATAAAAACCATTACGAAAATTAAAAGTTTAAAAAACTCCCCAATTTCATTATAAAAACCATTTCAAAAGTTCCTAGTAAAGTATTCAACAATTTCACCATAAAAACCATAACAAAAGGTCGATTTGAAAAAATCATTAATTTTAGTTAAAGACCATTACAAAAGTTCAAAGTTAAAAAACTCACAAATTCCAACTAAAGACCATAACAAAAGTTCCAAGTGAAAAAAATCTACAATTTCACCATAAAAACCATTACAAAAGTTCAAACTTTAAAAAACTCCCCAATTTCACAATAAAAACCATTACAAAAGTTCCTAATAAAAAATTCAACAATTTCATCATAAAAACCATAACAAAAGGTCGATTTGAAAAAACTCATCAATTTCAGTATAAAGACTATTACAAAAGTTCAAAGTTAAAAAACTCCTCAATTTCAATAAAAAAAACCATAACAAAAGTTTCGTTTGAGAAAACTCACCAATTTCATTATATAGACCGTTACAAAAGTTCAAAGTTAAAAAAATACCAAATTTCAATATAAGGACCATAAGAAAAGTTCCAAGTGAAAAAAATCACCAATTTCACCATAAAAACCATTACGAAAGTTCAAAGTTTAAAAAACACCCCAATTTCACTATAAAAACCATTACAAAAGATTTTAGTAAAAAACTCAACAATTTCACTATAAAAGCCATAACAAAAGTTCCATTTGAAAAAACTCATCAATTTCAATATAAAGACCATTACAAAAGTTCAAACTTTAAAAAACTCCCCAATTTCACAATAAAAACCATTACAGAAGTTCCTCGTAAAAAATTCAACAATTTCAGCATAAAAACCATAACAAAAGGGCGATTTGAAAAAACACATCAATTTCAGTATAAAAACCATTACAAAAGTTCAAAGCTAAAAAACTCCTCAATTTCAATAAAAAAAACCATAACAAAAGTTTCGTTTGAGAAAACTCACCAATTTCATTATATAGACCGTTACAAAAGTTCAAAGTTAAAAAATAACAAATTTCAATATAAGGACCATAAGAAAAGTTCCAAGTGAAAAAAATCACCAATTTCACCATAAAAACCATTACGAAAGTTCAAATTAAAAAAACTCCCCAATTTCACTATAAAAACCATTACAAAAGTTCCTAGTAAAAAACTCAACAATTTCACTTTAAAAGCCATAAGAAAAGTTCCATGTGAAAAAAATCAACAATTTCACCATAAAAATCAATACAAAAGTTTAAGTTTAAAAAACTTACAAATTTTTATATAAAGACCATAAGAAAAGTTCAAAGTTAAAAAAACAACCAATTCACCATAAAATCTATTACAAAAGTTCAACGTTTAAAAAAAAGAACCAATTTCACTATAAAAACCATTACAAAAAGTTCTAGTAAAAAATTCAACAATTTCACCCTAAAAACCATAACAAAAGGTCGATTTGAAAAAAATCATCAATTTCAGTATAAAGACCATTACATAAGTTCAAAGTTAAAAACTCTTCAATTTCAATAAAAAAAACCATAACAAAAGTTCCGTTTGAGAAAACTCACCAATTTCAGTATAAAGACCGTTACAAAAGTTCAAAGTTAAAAAACTCACAAATTTCAATATAAAGACCATAACAAAAGTTCCAAGTCAAAAAAATCTACAATTTGACCATAAAAACCATTACAAAAGTTCAAAGTACAAAAAACTCCCAAATTTCAGAGTAAAAACCATTACAAAAGTTCCTAGTAAAAAATTCGACAATTTCACCATAAAAACCATAACAAAAGGTCGATTTGAAAAAACTCATCAATTTCATTATAAAGACCATTACAAAAGTTCAAAGTTAAAAAACTCCTCAATTTCAATAAAAAAAAAACCATAACAAAAGTTTCGTTTGAGAAAACTCACCAATTTCATTATAAAGACCGTTGCAAAAGTTCAAAGTTAAAAAAATAACAAATTTCAATATAAACACCATAAGAAAATTTCCAAGTGAAAAAAATTCCCGATTTCACCATAAAAACCATTACGAAAGTTCAAAGTTTAAAAAACTCCCCAATTTCACTATAAAAACCATTAAAAAAATGTCCTAGTAAAAAATTCAACAATTTCAGCATAAAAACCATAACAAAAGGTCGATTTGAAAAAACTCATCCATTTCAATATAAAGACTAGTACAAAAGTTCAAAGTTAAAAAACTACCCAATTTCAATTAAAAATAACCATACCAAAATTTCCGTTTGAGAAAACTCACCAATTTCAGTATAAAGACCATTACAAAAGTTCAAAGTTAAAAAACTACCCAATTTCAATTAAAAAAAACCATAACAAAATTTCTGTTTGAGAAAACTCACCAATTTCAGTATAAAGACCATTACAAAAGTTCAAAGTTTAAAAACTCACAAATTTCAATATAAAGACCGTAATAAAAGTTCCAAGTGAAAAAAATCTACAATTTGACCATAAAAACATTACAAAAGTTCAATGTACAAAAAACTCCCCAATTTCACAATAAAAACCACTACAAAAGTTCCCAGTAAAAAATTCAACAATTTCACCATAAAAACCATTACAAAAGGTCGATTTAAAAAAACTCATCAATTTCAGTACAAACACCATTACAAATGTTCAAAGATAAAAAGCTCCCCAATTTCAATAAAAAAAACCATAACAAAAGTTCCGTTTGAGAAAACTCACCAATTTCAGTATAAAGACCATTACAAAAGTTCAAAGTTTAAAAAACTCACAAATTTCAATATAAAGAACATACGAAAAGTTCCATGTGAAAAAAATCACTAATTTCACCATAAAAACCATTACAAAAGTTCAAAGTTTAAAAAAATCACCAATTTCTCAATAAAAACCATTTCAAAAGTTCCTAGTAAAGAATTCAACAATTTCACCATAAAAACCATAACTAAAGGTTGATTTGAAAAAACTCATCAATTTCAGTATAAAGACCATTACAAAAGTTCAAAGTTAAAAAACTCCCCAATTTCAATAAAAAAACCTTAACAAAAGTTCCGTTTGAGAAAACTCACAAATTTCAGTATAAAGAGACCATCACAAAAGTTTAAAGTTAAAAAACTCACAAATTTCAATAAAAAAACCATAACAAAAGTTCCGTTTGAGAAAACTCACCAATCTCAGCATAAAGACCATTACAAAAGTTCAAAGTTAAAAAACTCAGAAATTTCAATATAAAGACCATAACAAAAGTTCCATGTGAAAATAATCACCAATTTCACCAAAAAAACCATTACAAAAGTTCAAAGTTAAAAAAACTCCCCAATATCACTATAAAAACCATTACAAAAGTTCCTAGTAAAAAACTCAACAATTTCACTATAAAAGCCTTAACAAAAGTTCCATTTGAAAAAACTCATTAATTTCAATATAAAGACCATAAGAAAAGTTCCATGTGAAAAAAATCAACAATTTCACCATAAAAACCAATACAAAAGTTCAAGGTTAGAAAACTCACAAATTTCAATATAAGACCATAAGAAAAGTTCCAAGTGAAAAAAATCACCAACTTCACCATAAAATCCATTATAAAAGTTCAAAGTTTAAAAAAATCACCAATTTCACTATAAAAACCATTACAAAAAGTCCTAGTAAAAAATTCAACAATTTCAGCATAAAAACTATAACAAAAGGTTGATTTAAAAAACTCATCAATTTCAATATAAAGACCATTACAAAAGTTCAAAGTTAAAAAACTCCATAATTTCAATAAAAAAACCATAACAAAAGTTCCGTTTGAGAAAACTCACCAATTTCAGTATAAAGACAATTACAAAAGTTCAAAGTTAAAAAACTCACAAATTTCAATATAAAGACCATAACAAAAGTTCCAAGTGAAAAAAATCTACAATTTGACCATAAAAACAATTACAAAAGTTCAAAGTACAAAAAACTCCCCAATTTCACAATAAAAACCATTTCAAAAGTTCCTAGTAAAGAATTCAACAATTTCACCATAAAGACCATAACAAAAGGTCGATTTGAAAAACTCGTCAATTTCAGTATAAAGACCGTTACAAAAGTTCAAAGTTAAAAAAAATCCACAATTTCAATAAAAAAAAACCATAACAAAAGTTCCGTTGTAGAAAACTCACCAATCTCAGTATAAAGACCATTACAAAAGTGCAAAGTTAAAAACTCACGAATTTTAATATAAAGACCATAACAAAAGTTCCATGTGAAAAAAAATCACCAATTTCACCATAAAAACCATTACAAAAGTTCAAAGTTTAAAAAAACTCCCCAATATCACTATAAAAACCATTACAAAAGTTCCTAGTAAAAAACTCAACAATTTCACTATAAAAGCCATAACAAAAGTACCATTTGAAAAAAATCATCAAATTAAATATAAAGACCATAAGAAAAGTTCCATGTGAAAAAAATCAACAAATTCACCATAAAAACCAATACAAAAGTTCAAGGTTAAAAAACTCACAAATTTCACTATAAAGACCATAAGAAAAGTTTCAAGTGAAAAAAACCACCAATTTCACCATAAAATCCATTATAAAAGTTCAAAATTAAAAAAAATAACCAATTTCACTATAAAAACCATTACAAAAAGTCCTAGTAAAAAATTCAACAATTTCACCACAAAAACCATAACAAAAGTTCGATTTGAAAAAACTCATCAATTTAGATATAAAGACCATTACAAAATTTCAAAGTTAAAAAACTCCCCAATTTCAATAAAAAACCATAACAAAACTTCCGTTTGAGAAAACTCACCAATTTCAGTATAAAGACAATTACAAAAGTTCAAAGTTAAAAAACTCACAAATATCAATATAAAGACCATAACAAAAGTTCCAAGTGAAAAAAATCTACAATTTGACCATAAAAACCATTACAAAAGTTCAAAGTACAAAAAACTCCCCAATTTCATAATAAAAACCATTACAGAAGTTTTTAGTAAAAAATTCAACAATTTCACCATAAAATCCATTAAAAAAGGTCGATTTAAAAAAACTCATCAATTTCAGAACAAACACCATTACAAAATTTCAAAGATAAAAAACTCCCCAATTTCAATAAAAAAAACCATAACAAAAGTTCCGTTTGAGAAAACTCACCAATTTCAGTATAAAGACAATTTAAAAAGTTCAAAGTTAAAAAAAACTCACAAATTTCAATATAATTACCATACGAAAAGTTCCATGTGAAAAAAATCACTAATTTCACCATAAAAACCATTACAAAAGTTCAAAGTTTAAAAAAATCACCAATTTCACAATAAAAACCATTCCAAAAGTTCCTAGTAAAGAATTCAACAATTTCACCATAAAAACCATAACAAAAGGTCGATTTGAAAAACTCATCAATTTCAGTATAAAGACCGTTACAAAAGTTACAAGTTAAAAAACTCCCCAATTTCAATAAAAAAACCATAACAAAAGTTCCGTTTGAAAAAACACACCAATTTCAGTATAAAGACCATTACAAAAGTTTAAAGTTAAAAAACTCACAAATTTCAATATAAAGACCATAACAAAAGTTCCAAGTGAAAAAAATCTACAATTTGACCATAAAAACCATTACAAAAGTTCAAAGTACAAAAAGCTCCCCAATTTCACAATAAAAACCAATACAAAAGTTTTTAGTATAAAATTCAACAATTTCACCATAAAATCCATTAAAAAAGTTCAAAGATAAAAAACTCCCCAATTTCAATAAAAAAAAACCATAACAAAAGTTTCGTTTGAGAAAACTAACCAATTTCAGTATAAAGACCGTTACAAAAGTTCAAAGTTAAAAAACTCCCCAATTTCAATAAAAAAACCGTAACAAAAGTTCCGTTTGAGAAAACACACCAATTTCAGTATAAAGACCATTACAAAAGTTCAAAGTTAAAAAACTCACAAATTTCAATATAAAGACCATAACAAAAGTTCCAAGTGAAAAAAATCTACAATTTGACCATAAAAACCATTAAAAAAGTTCAAAGTACAAAAAACTCCCCAATTTCACAATAAAAACCAATACAAAAGTTTTTAGTATAAAATTCAACAATTTCACCATAAAATCCATTAAAAAAGTTCAAAGATAAAAACTCCCCAATTTCAATAAAAAAAACCATAACAAAAGTTCCGTTTGAGAAAACTCACCAATTTCAGTATAAAGACAATTTAAAAAGTTCAAAGTTAAAAAACTCACAAATTTCAATATAAAGACCATACTAAAAGTTCCATGTGAAAAAAATCACTAATTTCACCATAAAAACCATTACAAAAGTTCAAAGTTTAAAAAAATCACCAATTTCACAATAAAAACCATTCCAAAAGTTCCTAGTAAAGAATTCAACAATTTCACCATAAAAACCATAACAAAAGGTCGATTTGAAAAACTCATCAATTTCAGTATAATGACCGTTACAAAAGTTCAAAGTTAAAAAACTCCCCAATTTCAATAAAAAAACCATAACAAAAGTTCCGTTTGAGAAAACACACCAATTTCAGTATAAAGACCATTACAAAAGTTCAAAGTTAAAAAACTTACAAATTTCAATATAAAGACCATAACAAAAGTTCCAAGTGAAAAAATTCTACAATTTGACCATAAAAACCATTACAAAAGTTCAAAGTACAAAAAACTCCCCAATTTCACAATAAAAACCATTACAAAAGTTCCTAGTAAAAAATTCAACAATTTCACCATAAAATCCATTACAAAAGGTCGATTTAAATAAACTCATCAATTTCAGTACAAACACCATTACAAAAGTTCAAAATTAAAAAACTCCCCAATTTCAATAAAAAAACCATAACAAAAGTTCCGTTTGAGAAAACTCACCAATTTCTGTATAAAGACAATTACAAAAGTTCAAAGTTAAAAAAACTCACAAATTTCAATATAAAGACCATACGAAAAGTTCCATGTGAAAAAAATCACTAATTTCGCCATAAAAACCATTACAAAAGTTCAAAGTTTAAAAAAATCACCAATTTCACAATAAAAACCATTTCAAAAGTTCCTAGTAAAGAATTCAATAATTTCACCATAAAAACCATAATAAAGGTCGATTTGAAAAACTCATCAATTTCAGTATAAAGACCGCTACAAAAGTTCATAGTTAAAAAACTCTCCAATTTCAATAAAAAAACCATAACAAAAGTTCCGTTTGAGAAAACACACAATTTAAGTATAAAGACAATTACAAAAGTTCAAAGTTAAAAAAAAACACAAATTTCAATATAAAGACCATACGAAAAGTTCCATGTGAAAAAAATCACTAATTTCACCATAAAAACCATTACAAAAGTTCAAAGTTTAAAAAAATCACCAATTTCATAATAAAAACCATTTCAAAAGTTCCTAGTAAAGAATTCAACAATTTCACCATAAAAACCATAACAAAAGGTCGATTTGAAAAACTCATCAATTTCAGTATAAAGACCGTTACAAAAGTTCAAAGTTAAAAAGCTCCCCAATTTCAATTAAAAAAACCATAACAAAAGTTCCGTTTGAGAAAACTCACCAATTTCAGTATAAAGACAATTACAAAAGTTCAAAGTTTAAAAAACTCACAAATTTCAATATAAAGACCATACGAAAAGTTCCATGTGAAAAAAATCACTAATTTCACCATAAAAACCATTACAAAAGTTCAAAGTTTATTAAAATCACCAATTTGACAATAAAAACCATTTCGAAAATTCCTAGTAAAGAATTCAACAATTTCACCATAAAAACCATAAGAAAAGGTCGATTTGAAAAACTCATGAATTTCAGTATAAAGACCGTTAGAAAAGTTCAAAGTTAAAAAACTCACACATTTCAATAAAAAAACCATAACAAAAGTTCCGTTTGAGAAAACTCACCAATTTCAGTATAAAGACAATTACAAAAGTTCAAAGTTAAAATACTCTCAAATTTCAATATAAAAACCATAACAAAAGTTCCAAGTGAAAAAAAATCTACAATTTGACCATAAAAACTATTACAAAAAAGGTCAAAATACAAAAAAACTCTCCAATTTCACAATAAAAACCATTACAAAAGTTCCTAGTAAAAAATTCAATAATTTCACCATAAAATCCATTACAAAAGGTCGATTTAAATAAACTCATCAATTTCAGTACAAACAGCATTACAAGAGTTCAAAGATAAAAAAACTCCCCAATTTCAATAAAAAAAACCTTAACAAAAGTTCCGTTTGAGAAAACTCACCAATTTCAGTATAAAGACAATTACAAAAGTTCAAAGTTAAAAAACCCCACAGATTTAAATATAAAGACCATACGAAAAGTTTCATGTGAAAAAAATAACTAATTTCACCATAAAAACCATTACAAAAGTTCAAAGTTTAAAAAAAACACCAATTTCACAATAAAAACCATTTCATAAGTTCCTAGTAAAGAATTTAACAATTTCACCATAAAAACCATAACAAAAGGTCGATTTGAAAAACTCATCAATTTCAGTATAAAGACCGTTACAAAAGTTCAAAGTTAAAAAACTCCCCAATTTCAATAAAAAAAACCATAACAAAAGTTCCGTTTGAGAAAACTCACCAATTTCAGTATAAAGACAATTACAAAAGTTCAAAGTTAAAAAAACTCACAAATTTCAATATAAAGACCATAAGAAAAGTTCCATGTTAAAAAAATCACTAATTTCACCATTAAAACCATTACAAAAGTTCAAAGTTTAAAAAAATCACCAATTTCATAATAAAAACCTTTTCAAAAGTTCCTAGTAAAGAATACAACAATTTCACCATAAAAACCAAAACAAAAGGTCGATTTGAAAAACTCATCAATTTCAGTATAAAGACCGTTACAAAAGTTCAAAGTTAAAAAACTCCCCAATTTCAATAAAAAAACCATAACAAAAGTTCCGTTTGAGAAACCTCACCAATTTCAGTATAAAGACCATTACAAAAGTTCAAAGTTAAAAAACTCACAAATTTCAATATAAAGACCATAAAAAAGTTTCAAGTGAAAAAAATCAACAATTTGACCATAAAAACCATTACAAAAGTTCAAAGTACAAAAAACTCACCAATTTCACAATAAAAACCATTACAAAAGTTCCTAGTAAAGAATTCAACAATTTCACCATAAAATCCATTACAAAAGGTCGATTTAAATAAACTCATCAATTTCAGTACAAACAGCATTACAAGAGTTCAAAGATAAAAAAACTCCCCAATTTCAATAAAAAAACCTTAACAAAAGTTCCGTTTGAGAAAACTCACCAATTTCAGTATAAAGACAATTACAAAAGTTCAAAGTTAAAAAACCCCACAAATTTAAATATAAAGACCATACGAAAAGTTCCATGTGAAAAAAATCACTAATTTCACCATAAAAACCATTACAAAAGTTCAAAGTTTAAAAAAAACACCAATTTCACAATAAAAACCATTTCATAAGTTCCTAGTAAAGAATTTAACAATTTCACCATAAAAACCATAACAAAAGGTCGATTTGAAAAACTCATCAATTTTAGTATAAAGACCGTTACAAAAGTTCAAAGATAAAAAAACTCCCCAATTTCAATAAAAAAACCATAACAAAAGTTCCGTTTGAGAAAACTCACCAATTTCAGTATAAAGACAATTACAAAAGTTCAAAGTTAAAAAAAACTCACAAATTTCAATATAAAGACCATACGAAAAGTTCCATGTGAAAAAAATCACTAATTTCACCATAAAAACCATTACAAAAGTTCAAAGTTTAAAAAAATCACCAATTTCACAATAAAAACCTTTTCAAAAGTTCCTAGTAAAGAATTCAACAATTTCACCATAAAAACCAAAACAAAAGGTCGATTTGAAAAACTCATCAATTTCAGTATAAAGACCGTTACAAAAGTTCAAAGTTAAAAAACTCCCCAATTTCAATAAAAAAACCATAACAAAAGTTCCGTTTGAGAAACCTCACCAATTTCAGTATAAAGGCCATTACAAAAGTTCAAAGTTAAAAAACTCACAAATTTCAATATAAAGACCATAAAAAAGTTCCAAGTGAAAAAAATCAACAATTTGACCATAAAAACCATTACAAAAGTTCAAAGTACAAAAAACTCACCAATTTCACAATAAAAACCATTACAAAAGTTCCTAGTAAAGAATTCAACAATTTCACCATAAAATCCATTACAAAAGGTCGATTTAAATAAACTCATCAATTTCAGTACAAACAGCATTACAAGAGTTCAAAGATAAAAAAACTCCCCAATTTCAATAAAAAAACCTTAACAAAAGTTCCGTTTGAGAAAACTCACCAATTTCAGTATAAAGACAATTACAAAAGTTCAAAGTTAAAAAACCCCACAAATTTAAATATAAAGACCATACGAAAAGTTCCATGTGAAAAAAATCACTAATTTCACCATAAAAACCATTACAAAAGTTCAAAGTTTAAAAAAATCACCAATTTCACAATAAAAACCATTTCATAAGTTCCTAGTAAAGAATTTAACAATTTCACCATAAAAACCATAACAAAAGGTCGATTTGAAAAACTCATCAATTTTAGTATAAAGACCATTACAAAAGTTCAAAGTTAAAAAACTCCCCAATTTCAATAAAAAAACCATAACAAAAGTTCCGTTTGAGAAAACTCACCAATTTCAGTATAAAGACAATTACAAAAATTCAAAGTTAAAAAAACTCACAAATTTCAATATAAAGACCATACGAAAAGTTCCATGTTAAAAAAATCACTAATTTCACCATAAAAACCATTACAAAAGTTCAAAGTTTAAAAAAATCACCAATTTCACAATAAAAACCATTTCAAAAGTTCCTAGTAAAGAATTCAACAATTTCACAATAAAAACCATCACAAAAGGTCGATTTGAAAAACTCATCAATTTCAGAATAAAGACCGTTACAAAAGTTCAAGGTTAAAAAACTCACCAATTTCAATAAAAAAACCATAAGAAAAGTTCCGTTTTAGAAAACTCACCAATTTCAGTATAAAGACAAATACAAAAGTTCAAAGTTAAAAAAACTCAAAAGTTTCAATATAAAAACCATACGAAAAGTTCCATGTGAAAAAAATCACTAATTTCACCATAAAAACCATTACAAAAAATCAAAGTTTAAAAAAATCACCAATTTCACAATAAAAACCATTTCAAAAGTTCCTAGTAAAGAATTCAACAATTTCACCATAAAATCCATTACAAAAGGTCGATTTAAATAAACTCATCAATTTCAGTACAAACAGCATTACAAGAGTTCAAAGATAAAAAAAACTCCCCAATTTCAATAAAAAAACCTTAACAAAAGTTCCGTTTGAGAAAACTCACCAATTTCAGTATAAAGACAATTACAAAAGTTCAAAGTTAAAAAACCCCACAAATTTAAATATAAAGACCATACGAAAAGTTCCATGTGAAAAAAATCACTAATTTCACCATAAAAACCATTACAAAAGTTCAAAGTTTAAAAAAATCACCAATTTCACAATAAAAACCATTTCATAAGTTCCTAGTAAAGAATTTAACAATTTCACCATAAAAACCATAACAAAAGGTCGATTTGAAAAACTCATCAATTTTAGTATAAAGACCGTTACAAAATTTCAAAGTTAAAAAACTCCCCAATTTCAATAAAAAAACCATAACAAAAGTTCCGTTTGAGAAAACTCACCAATTTCAGTATAAAGACAATTACAAAAATTCAAAGTTAAAAAAACTCACAAATTTCAATATAAAGACCATACGAAAAGTTCCATGTTAAAAAAATCACTAATTTCACCATAAAAACCATTACAAAAGTTCAAAGTTTAAAAAAATCACCAATTTCACAATAAAAACCATTTCAAAAGTTCCTAGTAAAGAATTCAACAATTTCACAATAAAAACCATAACAAAAGGTCGATTTGAAAAACTCATCAATTTCAGTATAAAGACCGTTACAAAAGTTCAAGGTTAAAAAACTCACCAATTTCAATAAAAAAACCATAAGAAAAGTTCCGTTTTAGAAAACTCACCAATTTCAGTATAAAGACAAATACAAAAGTTCAAAGTTAAAAAAACTCAAAAATTTCAATATAAAAACCATACGAAAAGTTCCATGTGAAAAAAATCACTAATTTCACCATAAAAACCATTACAAAAAATCAAAGTTTAAAAAAATCACCAATTTCACAATAAAAACCATTTCAAAAGTTCCTAGTAAAGAATTCAACAATTTCACCATAAAATCCATTACAAAAGGTCGATTTAAATAAACTCATCAATTTCAGTACAAACACCATTACAAAAGTTCAAAGATAAAAAACTCCCCAATTTCAATAAAAAAACCATAACAAAAGTTCCGTTTGAGAAAACTCACCAATTTCAGTATAAAGACAATTACAAAAGTTCAAAGTTAAAAAAACTCACAAATTTCAACATAAAGACCATACGAAAAGTTCCATGTGAAAAAAATCACTAATCTCACCATAAAAACCATTACAAAAGTTCAAAGTTTAAAAAAATCACCAATTTCACAATAAAAACCATTTCTAAAGTTCCTAGTAAAGAATTCAACAATTTCACCATAAAATATATTACAAAAGGTCGATTTAAATAAACTCATCAATTTTAGTACAAACACCATTACAAAAGTTCAAAGATATAAAAAAAACTCGCCAATTTCAATAAAAAAAACCATAACAAAAGTTCCGTTTGAGAAATCTCACCAATTTCAATATAAAGACAATTACAAAAGTTAAAAGTTAAAAAAACTCACAAATTTCAATATAAAGACCATACGGAAAGTTCCATGTGAAAAAAATCATTAATTTCACCATAAAAACCATTACAAAAGTTCAAAGTTTAAAAACATCACCAATTTCACAATAAAAACCATTTCAAAAGTTCCTAGTAAAGAATTCAACAGTTTCACCATAAAAACCATAAAAAAGGTCGATTTGAAAAACTCATCAATTTCAGTATAAAGACCGTTACAAAAGTTCAAAGTTAAAAAACTCCCCAATTTCAATAAAAAAAACCATAACAAAAGTTCCGTTTGAGAAACCTCACCAATTTCAGTATAAAGACCATTACAAAAGTTCAAAGTTTAAAAACTCACAAATTTCAATATAAAGACCATAAAAAAGTTCCAAGTGAAAAAAATCAACAATTTGACCATAAAAACCATTACAAAAGTTCAAAGTACAAAAAACTCCCCAATTTCACAATAAAAACCATTACAAAAGTTCCTAGTAAAAAATTCAACAATTTAACAATAAAATCCATTACAAAAGGTCGATTTAAATAAACTCATCAATTTCAGTACAAACACCATTACAAAAGTTCAAAGTTAAAAAACTCCCCAATTTCAATAAAAAAAACCATAACAAAAGTTCCGTTTGAGAAAACTCACCAATTTCAGTATAAAGACAATTACAAAAGTTCAAAGTTAAAAAAACTCACAAATTTCAATATAAAGACCATACGAAAAGTTCCATGTTAAAAAAATCACTAATTTCACCATAAAAACCATTACAAAAGTTCAAAGTTTAAAAAAATCACCAATTTCATAATAAAAACCTTTTCAAAAGTTCCTAGTAAAGAATTCAACAATTTCACCATAAAAACCAAAACAAAAGGTCGATTTGAAAAACTCATCAATTTCAGTATAAAGACCGTTACAAAAGTTCAAAGTTAAAAAACTCCCCAATTTCAATAAAAAAACCATAACAAAAGTTCCGTTTGAGAAACCTCACCAATTTCAGTATAAAGACCATTACAAAAGTTCAAAGTTAAAAAACTCACAAATTTCAATATAAAGACCATAAAAAAGTTTCAAGTGAAAAAAATCAACAATTTGACCATAAAAACCATTACAAAAGTTCAAAGTACAAAAAACTCACCAATTTCACAATAAAAACCATTACAAAAGTTCCTAGTAAAGAATTCAACAATTTCACCATAAAATCCATTACAAAAGGTCGATTTAAATAAACTCATCAATTTCAGTACAAACAGCATTACAAGAGTTCAAAGATAAAAAAACTCCCCAATTTCAATAAAAAAACCTTAACAAAAGTTCCGTTTGAGAAAACTCACCAATTTCAGTATAAAGACAATTACAAAAGTTCAAAGTTAAAAAACCCCACAAATTTAAATATAAAGACCATACGAAAAGTTCCATGTGAAAAAAATCACTAATTTCACCATAAAAACCATTACAAAAGTTCAAAGTTTAAAAAAAACACCAATTTCACAATAAAAACCATTTCATAAGTTCCTAGTAAAGAATTTAACAATTTCACCATAAAAACCATAACAAAAGGTCGATTTGAAAAACTCATCAATTTCAGTATAAAGACCGTTACAAAAGTTCAAAGTTAAAAAACTCCCCAATTTCAATAAAAAAAACCATAACAAAAGTTCCGTTTGAGAAAACTCACCAATTTCAGTATAAAGACAATTACAAAAGTTCAAAGTTAAAAAAACTCACAAATTTCAATATAAAGACCATACGAAAAGTTCCATGTTAAAAAAATCACTAATTTCACCATAAAAACCATTACAAAAGTTCAAAGTTTAAAAAAATCACCAATTTCATAATAAAAACCTTTTCAAAAGTTCCTAGTAAAGAATTCAACAATTTCACCATAAAAACCAAAACAAAAGGTCGATTTGAAAAACTCATCAATTTCAGTATAAAGACCGTTACAAAAGTTCAAAGTTAAAAAACTCCCCAATTTCAATAAAAAAACCATAACAAAAGTTCCGTTTGAGAGACCTCACCAATTTCAGTATAAAGACCATTACAAAAGTTCAAAGTTAAAAAACTCCAAATTTCAATATAAAGACCATAAAAAAGTTTCAAGTGAAAAAAATCAACAATTTGACCATAAAAACCATTACAAAAGTTCAAAGTACAAAAAACTCACCAATTTCACAATAAAAACCATTACAAAAGTTCCTAGTGAAGAATTCAACAATTTCACCATAAAATCCATTACAAAAGGTCGATTTAAATAAACTCATCAATTTTAGTACAAACAGCATTACAAGAGTTCAAAGATAAAAAACTCCCCAATTTCAATAAAAAAACCTTAACAAAAGTTCCGTTTGAGAAAACTCACCAATTTCAGTATAAAGACAATTACAAAAGTTCAAAGTTAAAAAACCCCACAAATTTAAATATAAAGACCATACGAAAAGTTCCATGTGAAAAAAATCACTAATTTCACCATAAAAACCATTACAAAAGTTCAAAGTTTAAAAAAAACACCAATTTCACAATAAAAACCATTTCATAAGTTCCTAGTAAAGAATTTAACAATTTCACCATAAAAACCATAACAAAAGGTCGATTTGAAAAACTCATCAATTTTAGTATAAAGACCGTTACAAAAGTTCAAAGATAAAAAAACTCCCCAATTTCAATAAAAAAACCATAACAAAAGTTCCGTTTGAGAAAACTCACCAATTTCAGTATAAAGACAATTACAAAAGTTCAAAGTTAAAAAAAACTCACAAATTTCAATATAAAGACCATACGAAAAGTTCCATGTGAAAAAAATCACTAATTTCACCATAAAAACCATTACAAAAGTTCAAAGTTTAAAAAAATCACCAATTTCACAATAAAAACCTTTTCAAAAGTTCCTAGTAAAGAATTCAACAATTTCACCATAAAAACCCAAACAAAAGGTCGATTTGAAAAACTCATCAATTTCAGTATAAAGACCGTTACAAAAGTTCAAAGTTAAAAAACTCCCCAATTTCAATAAAAAAACCATAACAAAAGTTCTGTTTGAGAAACCTCACCAATTTCAGTATAAAGACCATTACAAAAGTTCAAAGTTAAAAAACTCACAAATTTCAATATAAAGACCATAAAAAAGTTCCAAGTGAAAAAAATCAACAATTTGACCATAAAAACCATTACAAAAGTTCAAAGTACAAAAAACTCACCAATTTCACAATAAAAACCATTACAAAAGTTCCTAGTAAAGAATTCAACAATTTCACCATAAAATCCATTACAAAAGGTCGATTTAAATAAACTCATCAATTTCAGTACAAACAGCATTACAAGAGTTCAAAGATAAAAAAACTCCCCAATTTCAATAAAAAAACCTTAACAAAAGTTCCGTTTGAGAAAACTCACCAATTTCAGTATAAAGACAATTACAAAAGTTCAAAGTTAAAAAACCCCACAAATTTAAATATAAAGACCATACGAAAAGTTCCATGTGAAAAAAATCACTAATTTCACCATAAAAACCATTACAAAAGTTCAAAGTTTAAAAAAATCACCAATTTCACAATAAAAACCATTTCATAAGTTCCTAGTAAAGAATTTAACAATTTCACCATAAAAACCATAACAAAAGGTCGATTTGAAAAACTCCTCAATTTTAGTATAAAGATCGTTACAAAAGTTCAAAGTTAAAAAACTCCCCAATTTCAATAAAAAAACCATAACAAAAGTTCCGTTTGAGAAAACTCACCAATTTCAGTATAAAGACAATTACAAAAATTCAAAGTTAAAAAAACTCACAAATTTCACTATAAAAACCATTACAAAAGTTCCTAGTAAAAAAACTCATCAATTTCAATATAAAGACCATTACAACAGTTTCAAGTGAAAAAAATCATAAATTTTACCATAAAAACCATTACGAAAGTTCAAAGCTTAAAAAACACCCCAATTTCACTATAAAAACCATTACAAAAGTTCCTAGTAAAAAAACTCAACAAGTTCACAATAAAAGCCATAACAAAAGTTCCTTTTGAAAAAATCATCAGTTTCGATATAAAGACCATAAGAAAATTACCATGTGAAAAAAACAAATTTCAACATAAAAACCAATACAAAAGTTCAAGGTTAAAAAACTCACAAATTTCAATATAAAGACCATAAGAAAAGTTCCAAGTGAAAAAAACCGCAAATATCACCATAAAATCTATTACAAAAATCAAAGTTTTAAAAAAAAACCATAACATAAGGTCGATTTGAAAAAACTGATCAATTTCAGTATAGAGACCATTACAAACGTTCAGAGTTAAAAAACTCCAGAATTTCAATAAAAAAACCATAACAAAAGTTCCATTTGAAAAAACTCACCAATTTCGGTATAAAGACCGTTACAAAAGTTCAAAGTTAAAAAACTAACAAATTTCAATATAAGGACCATAAGAAAAGTTCCAAGTGGAAAAAATCACCAATTTCACCATAAAAACCATTACGAAAGTTCAAAGTTTAAAAAACTCCCCAATTTCACTATAAAAACCATTACAAAAGTTCCTAATAAAAAACTCAACAATTTCACTATAAAAGCCATAACAAAAGTTCCATTTGAAAAAACTCATCAATTTCAATATAAAGACCATAAGAAAAGTTCCATGTGAAAAAAATCACCAATTTCACCATAAAATCCATTACAAAAGTTCAAAGTTTAAAAAAATCACCAATTTCACTATAAAAACCATTACAAAAACTCCTAGCAAAAAATTCAACAATTTCACCATAAAATCCAAAACAAAAGGTCGATTTGAAAAAACTTATCAATTTCAGTATAAAGACAATTCCAAAAGTTCAAGGTTAAAAAACTCCCCAATTTCAATAAAAAAAAACATAACAAAAGCTCTGTTTGAGAAAACTCACAATTTCAGTATAAAGACCATTACATAAGTTCAAAGTTAAAAAATAACAAATTTCAATATAAAGACCATAACAAAAGTTCCAAGTGAAAAAAAATCTACAACTTCACCATAAAAACCATTACAAAAGTTCAAAGTACAAAAAACTCCCCAATTTCACAATAAAAACCATTACAAAAGTTCCTAGTAAAAAATTCAACAATTTCACCATAAAACCCATTACAAAAGGTCGATTTAAAAAAACTTATCAATTTCAGCAAAGACCATTACAAAAGTTCAAAGTTAAAAAACTCCCCAATTTCAATAAAAAATACCATAACAAAATTTCTGTTTGAGAAATCTCACCAATTTCAGCAGAAAGACCATTACAAAAGTTCAAAGTTAAAAAAACTCACAAATTTCAATATAAAGACCATAAGAAAAGTTCCAAGTGAAAAAAATCATTAATTTCACCGTAAAAACCATTACAAAAGTTCAAAGTTTAAAAAAATCACAAATTTCACAATAAAAACCATTTCAAAAGTTCCTAGTAAAGAATTCAACAATTTCACCATAACAACCATAACAAAAGGTCGATTTGAAAAAACTCATCAATTTCAGTATAAAGACCATTACAAAAGTTCAAAGTTAAAAAGCTCCCCAATTTCAATAAAAAAAACCATAACAAAAGTTCCGTTTAAGAAAACTCACCAATTTTAGTATAAAGACCATTACAAAAGTTCAAAGTTAAAAAACTCACAAATTTCAATATAAAGACCATAACAAGAGTTCCAAGTGAAAAAAATCACCAATTTCATCATAAAAACCATTACCAAAGTTCAAAGTTTAAAAAATTCCCCAATATTACTATCAAAACCATTACAAAAGTTCCTAGTAAAAAATTCAACAATTTCACTATAAAAGCCATAACAAAAGTTCCATTTGAAAAAACTCATAGATTTCAATATAAAGACCATAAGAAAGGTTCCATGTGAAAAAAATCAACAATTTCACCATAAAAACCAATAAAAAAGTTCAAGGTTAAAAATTCACAAATTTCAATATAAAGACCATAAGATAAGATCCAAGTGAAAACAATCACCAACTTCACCATAAAATCCATAACAAAAGTTCTAAGTTTAAAAAAAATCACCAATTTCACTATAAAAACCATGACAAAAAGTCCTAGTAAAAAATTCAACAATTTCACCATAAAAACCATAACAAAAGGTCGATTTGATAAAACTCATCAATTTCAATATAAAGACCATTACAAAAGTTCTAAGTGAAAAAAATCATCAATTTTACCATAAAAACCATTACGAAAGTTCAAAGTTTAAAATACACCCCAATTTCACTATAAAAACCATTACAAAAGTTCCTATTAAAAAAACTCAACAAGTTCACTATAAAAGCCATAACAAAAGTTCCTTTTGAAAAAATCATTAGTTTCGATATAAAGACCATAAGAAAATTACCATGTGAAAAAAACAAATTTCAACATAAAAACCAATACAAAAGTTCAAGGTTAAAAAACTCACAAATTTCAATATAAAGACCATAAGAAAAGTTCCAAGTGAAAAAAACCGCAAACTTAACCATAAAATCTATTACAAAAGTCAAAGTTTTAAAAAAAAAACCATAACATAAGGTCGATTTGAAAAAACTGATCAATTTCAGTATAGAGACCATTACAAAAGTTCAGAGTTAAAAAACTCCAGAATTTCAATAAAAAAACCATAACAAAAGTTCCATTTGAAAAAACTCACCAATTTCGGTATAAAGACCGTTACAAAAGTTAAAAGTTAAAAAACTAACAAATTTCAATATAAGGACCATAAGAAAAGTTCCAAGTGGAAAAAATCACCAATTTCACCATAAAAACCATTACGAAAGTTCAAAGTTTAAAAAACTCCCCAATTTCACTATAAAAACCATTACAAAAATTCCTAATAAAAAACTCAACAATTTAACTATAAAAGCCATAACAAAAGTTCCATTTGAAAAAACTCATCAATTTAAATATAAAGACCATAAGAAAAGTTCCATGTGAAAAAAATCACCAATTTCACCAAAAAATCCATTACAAAAGTTCAAAGTTTAAGAAAATCACCAATTTCACTATAAAAACCATTACAAAAACTCCTAGCAAAAAATTCAACAATTTCACCATAAAATCCATAACAAAAGGTCGATTTGAAAAAACTCATGAATTTCAGTATAAAGACAATTCCAAAAGTTCAAATTTAAAAAACTCCCCAATTTCAATAAAAAAAACCATAACAAAAGTTCCGTTTGAGAAAACTCACCAATTTCAGTTTAAAGACCATTACAAAAACTCAAAGTTAAAAAATCACAAATTTCAATATAAATACCATAACAAAAGTTCCAAGTGAAAAAAAATCTACAATTTCACCATAAAAACCATTACAAAAGGTCAAAGTACAAAAAACTCCCCAATTTCACAATAAAAACAATTACAAAAGTTCCAAGTAAAAAATTCAACAATTTCACCATAAAAACCATTACAAAAGGTCGATTTAAAAAAACTTATCAATTTCAGCACAAAGACCATTACAAAAGTTCAAAGTTAAAAAAGTTCCCAATTTCAATAAAAAATACCATAACAAAAGTTCCGTTTGAGAAAACTCACCAATTTCAGCATAAAGACCATTACAAAAGTTCAAAGTTAAAAAAACTCACAAATTTCAATATAAAGACCATAAGAAAAGTTCCAAGTGAAAAAAATCATTAATTTCACCGTAAAAACCATTACAAAAGTTCAAAGTTTAAAAAAATCACAAATTTCACAATAAAAGTCATTTCAAAAGTTCCTAGTAAAGAATTCAACAATTTCACCATAACAACCATAACAAAAGGTCGATTTGAAAAAACTCATCAATTTCAGTATAAAGACCATTACAAAAGTTCAAAGTTAAAAAACTCCCCAATTTCAATAAAAAAAACCATAACAAAAGTTCTGTTTATGAAAACTCACCAATTTTAGTATAAAGACCATTACAAAAGTTCAAAGTTAAAAAACTCACAAATTTCAATATTAAGACCATAACAAAAGTTCCAAGTGAAAAAACTCACCAATTTCACCATAAAAACCATTACCAAAGTTCAAAGTTTAAAAAATTCCCCAATATTACTATCAAAACCATTACAAAAGTTCCTAATAAAAAATTCAACAATTTCACTATAAAAGCCATAACAAAAGTTCCATTTGAAAAAACTCATAGATTACAATATAAAGACCATAAGAAAGGTTCCATGTGAAAAAAATCAACAATTTCACCATAAAAACCAATAAAAAAGTTCAAGGTTAAAAAACTCACAAATTTTAATATAAAGACCATAAGAAAAGATCCAAGTGAAAATAATCACCAACTTCACCATAAAATCCATAACAAAAGTTCAAAGTTTAAAAAAATCACCAATTTCACTATAAAACCATGACAAAAAGTCCTAGTAAAAAATTCAACAATTTCACCATAAAAACCATAACAAAAGGTCGATTTGATAAAACTCATCAATTTCAGTATAAAGACCGTTACAAAAGTTCAAGGTTAAAAAAAATCACCAATTTCACAATAAAAAGCATTTCAAAAGTTCCTAGTAAAGAATTCAACAATTTTACCATAAAAACCATTAAAAAAGGTCGATTTGAAAAAACTCATCAATTTCACTATAAAGACCGTTACAAAAGTTCAAAGTTAAAAAACTCCCAAATTTCAATAAAAAAACCATATCAAAAGTTCCATTTGAAAAAACTCGTCAATTTTAGTATAAAGACCGTTACAAAAGTTCAAAGTTAAAAAAACAAACAAATTTCAATATAAAGACCATAAGAAAAGTTCCACGTGTAAAAAATCACCAATTGCTCCATAAAAACCATTACGAAAATTAAAAGTTTAAAAAACTCCCCAATTTCATTATAAAAACCATTTCAAAAGTTCCTAGTAAAGTATTCAACAATTTCACCATAAAAACCATAACAAAAGGTCGATTTGAAAAAATCATTAATTTTAGTTAAAGACCATTACAAAAGTTCAAAGTTAAAAAACTCACAAATTCCAACTAAAGACCATAACAAAAGTTCCAAGTGAAAAAAATCTACAATTTCACCATAAAAACCATTACAAAAGTTCAAACTTTAAAAAACTCCCCAATTTCACAATAAAAACCATTACAAAAGTTCCTAATAAAAAATTCAACAATTTCATCATAAAAACCATAACAAAAGGTCGATTTGAAAAAACTCATCAATTTCAGTATAAAGACTATTACAAAAGTTCAAAGTTAAAAAACTCCTCAATTTCAATAAAAAAAACCATAACAAAAGTTTCGTTTGAGAAAACTCACCAATTTCATTATATAGACCGTTACAAAAGTTCAAAGTTAAAAAAATACCAAATTTCAATATAAGGACCATAAGAAAAGTTCCAAGTGAAAAAAATCACCAATTTCACCATAAAAACCATTACGAAAGTTCAAAGTTTAAAAAACACCCCAATTTCACTATAAAAACCATTACAAAAGATTTTAGTAAAAAACTCAACAATTTCACTATAAAAGCCATAACAAAAGTTCCATTTGAAAAAACTCATCAATTTCAATATAAAGACCATTACAAAAGTTCAAACTTTAAAAAACGCCCCAATTTCACAATAAAAACCATTACAGAAGTTCCTCGTAAAAAATTCAACAATTTCAGCATAAAAACCATAACAAAAGGGCGATTTGAAAAAACACATCAATTTCAGTATAAAAACCATTACAAAAGTTCAAAGCTAAAAAACTCCTCAATTTCAATAAAAAAAACCATAACAAAAGTTTCGTTTGAGAAAACTCACCAATTTCATTATATAGACAGTTACAAAAGTTCAAAGTTAAAAAATAACAAATTTCAATATAAGGACCATAAGAAAAGTTCCAAGTGAAAAAAATCACCAATTTCACCATAAAAACCATTACGAAAGTTCAAATTAAAAAAACTCCCCAATTTCACTATAAAAACCATTACAAAAGTTCCTAGTAAAAAACTCAACAATTTCACTTTAAAAGCCATAAGAAAAGTTCCATGTGAAAAAAATCAACAATTTCACCATAAAAATCAATACAAAAGTTTAAGTTTAAAAAACTTACAAATTTTTATATAAAGACCATAAGAAAAGTTCAAAGTTAAAAAAACAACCAATTCACCATAAAATCTATTACAAAAGTTCAACGTTTAAAAAAAAGAACCAATTTCACTATAAAAACCATTACAAAAAGTTCTAGTAAAAAATTCAACAATTTCACCCTAAAAACCATAACAAAAGGTCGATTTGAAAAAAATCATCAATTTCAGTATAAAGACCATTACATAAGTTCAAAGTTAAAAACTCTTCAATTTCAATAAAAAAAACCATAACAAAAGTTCCGTTTGAGAAAACTCACCAATTTCAATATAAAGACCATAACAAAAGTTCCAAGTCAAAAAAATCTACAATTTGACCATAAAAACCATTACAAAAGTTCAAAGTACAAAAAACTCCCAAATTTCAGAGTAAAAACCATTACAAAAGTTCCTAGTAAAAAATTCGACAATTTCACCATAAAAACCATAACAAAAGGTCGATTTGAAAAAACTCATCAATTTCATTATAAAGACCATTACAAAAGTTCAAAGTTAAAAAACTCCTCAATTTCAATAAAAAAAAAACCATAACAAAAGTTTCGTTTGAGAAAACTCACCAATTTCATTATAAAGACCGTTGCAAAAGTTCAAAGTTAAAAAAATAACAAATTTCAATATAAACACCATAAGAAAATTTCCAAGTGAAAAAAATTCCCGATTTCACCATAAAAACCATTACGAAAGTTCAAAGTTTAAAAAACTCCCCAATTTCACTATAAAAACCATTAAAAAAATGTCCTAGTAAAAAATTCAACAATTTCAGCATAAAAACCATAACAAAAGGTCGATTTGAAAAAACTCATCCATTTCAATATAAAGACTAGTACAAAAGTTCAAAGTTAAAAAACTACCCAATTTCAATTAAAAATAACCATACCAAAATTTCCGTTTGAGAAAACTCACCAATTTCAGTATAAAGACCATTACAAAAGTTCAAAGTTAAAAAACTACCCAATTTCAATTAAAAAAAACCATAACAAAATTTCTGTTTGAGAAAACTCACCAATTTCAGTATAAAGACCATTACAAAAGTTCAAAGTTTAAAAACTCACAAATTTCAATATAAAGACCGTAATAAAAGTTCCAAGTGAAAAAAATCTACAATTTGACCATAAAAACATTACAAAAGTTCAATGTACAAAAAACTCCCCAATTTCACAATAAAAACCACTACAAAAGTTCCCAGTAAAAAATTCAACAATTTCACCATAAAAACCATTACAAAAGGTCGATTTAAAAAAACTCATCAATTTCAGTACAAACACCATTACAAATGTTCAAAGATAAAAAGCTCCCCAATTTCAATAAAAAAAACCATAACAAAAGTTCCGTTTGAGAAAACTCACCAATTTCAGTATAAAGACCATTACAAAAGTTCAAAGTTTAAAAAACTCACAAATTTCAATATAAAGAACATACGAAAAGTTCCATGTGAAAAAAATCACTAATTTCACCATAAAAACCATTACAAAAGTTCAAAGTTTAAAAAAAACACCAATTTCTCAATAAAAACCATTTCAAAAGTTCCTAGTAAAGAATTCAACAATTTCACCATAAAAACCATAACTAAAGGTTGATTTGAAAAAACTCATCAATTTCAGTATAAAGACCATTACAAAAGTTCAAAGTTAAAAAACTCCCCAATTTCAATAAAAAAACCTTAACAAAAGTTCCGTTTGAGAAAACTCACAAATTTCAGTATAAAGAGACCATCACAAAAGTTTAAAGTTAAAAAACTCACAAATTTCAATAAAAAAACCATAACAAAAGTTCCGTTTGAGAAAACTCACCAATCTCAGCATAAAGACCATTACAAAAGTTCAAAGTTAAAAAACTCAGAAATTTCAATATAAAGACCATAACAAAAGTTCCATGTGAAAATAATCACCAATTTCACCAAAAAAACCATTACAAAAGTTCAAAGTTAAAAAAACTCTCCAATATCACTATAAAAACCATTACAAAAGTTCCTAGTAAAAAACTCAACAATTTCACTATAAAAGCCTTAACAAAAGTTCCATTTGAAAAAACTCATTAATTTCAATATAAAGACCATAAGAAAAGTTCCATGTGAAAAAAATCAACAATTTCACCATAAAAACCAATACAAAAGTTCAAGGTTAGAAAACTCACAAATTTCAATATAAGACCATAAGAAAAGTTCCAAGTGAAAAAAATCACCAACTTCACCATAAAATCCATTATAAAAGTTCAAAGTTTAAAAAAATCACCAATTTCACTATAAAAACCATTACAAAAAGTCCTAGTAAAAAATTCAACAATTTCAGCATAAAAACTATAACAAAAGGTTGATTTAAAAAACTCATCAATTTCAATATAAAGACCATTACAAAAGTTCAAAGTTAAAAAACTCCATAATTTCAATAAAAAAACCATAACAAAAGTTCCGTTTGAGAAAACTCACCAATTTCAGTATAAAGACAATTACAAAAGTTCAAAGTTAAAAAACTCACAAATTTCAATATAAAGACCATAACAAAAGTTCCAAGTGAAAAAAATCTACAATTTGACCATAAAAACAATTACAAAAGTTCAAAGTACAAAAAACTCCCCAATTTCACAATAAAAACCATTTCAAAAGTTCCTAGTAAAGAATTCAACAATTTCACCATAAAGACCATAACAAAAGGTCGATTTGAAAAACTCGTCAATTTCAGTATAAAGACCGTTACAAAAGTTCAAAGTTAAAAAAAATCCACAATTTCAATAAAAAAAACCATAACAAAAGTTCCGTTGTAGAAAACTCACCAATCTCAGTATAAAGACCATTACAAAAGTGCAAAGTTAAAAACTCACGAATTTTAATATAAAGACCATAACAAAAGTTCCATGTGAAAAAAAATCACCAATTTCACCATAAAAACCATTACAAAAGTTCAAAGTTTAAAAAAACTCCCCAATATCACTATAAAAACCATTACAAAAGTTCCTAGTAAAAAACTCAACAATTTCACTATAAAAGCCATAACAAAAGTACCATTTGAAAAAAATCATCAAATTAAATATAAAGACCATAAGAAAAGTTCCATGTGAAAAAAATCAACAAATTCACCATAAAAACCAATACAAAAGTTCAAGGTTAAAAAACTCACAAATTTCACTATAAAGACCATAAGAAAAGTTTCAAGTGAAAAAAACCACCAACTTCACCATAAAATCCATTATAAAAGTTCAAAATTAAAAAAAATAACCAATTTCACTATAAAAACCATTACAAAAAGTCCTAGTAAAAAATTCAACAATTTCACCACAAAAACCATAACAAAAGTTCGATTTGAAAAAACTCATCAATTTAGATATAAAGACCATTACTAAATTTCAAAGTTAAAAAACTCCCCAATTTCAATAAAAAACCATAACAAAACTTCCGTTTGAGAAAACTCACCAATTTCAGTATAAAGACAATTACAAAAGTTCAAAGTTAAAAAACTCACAAATATCAATATAAAGACCATAACAAAAGTTCCAAGTGAAAAAAATCTACAATTTGACCATAAAAACCATTACAAAAGTTCAAAGTACAAAAAACTCCCCAATTTCATAATAAAAACCATTACAGAAGTTTTTAGTAAAAAATTCAACAATTTCACCATAAAATCCATTAAAAAAGGTCGATTTAAAAAAACTCATCAATTTCAGAACAAACACCATTACAAAATTTCAAAGATAAAAAACTCCCCAATTTCAATAAAAAAAACCATAACAAAAGTTCCGTTTGAGAAAACTCACCAATTTCAGTATAAAGACAATTTAAAAAGTTCAAAGTTAAAAAAAACTCACAAATTTCAATATAATTACCATACGAAAAGTTCCATGTGAAAAAAATCACTAATTTCACCATAAAAACCATTACAAAAGTTCAAAGTTTAAAAAAATCACCAATTTCACAATAAAAACCATTCCAAAAGTTCCTAGTAAAGAATTCAACAATTTCACCATAAAAACCATAACAAAAGGTCGATTTGAAAAACTCATCAATTTCAGTATAAAGACCGTTACAAAAGTTACAAGTTAAAAAACTCCCCAATTTCAATAAAAAAACCATAACAAAAGTTCCGTTTGAAAAAACACACCAATTTCAGTATAAAGACCATTACAAAAGTTTAAAGTTAAAAAACTCACAAATTTCAATATAAAGACCATAACAAAAGTTCCAAGTGAAAAAAATCTACAATTTGACCATAAAAACCATTACAAAAGTTCAAAGTACAAAAAGCTCCCCAATTTCACAATAAAAACCAATACAAAAGTTTTTAGTATAAAATTCAACAATTTCACCATAAAATCCATTAAAAAAGTTCAAAGATAAAAAACTCCCCAATTTCAATAAAAAAAAACCATAACAAAAGTTTCGTTTGAGAAAACTAACCAATTTCAGTATAAAGACAATTTAAAAAGTTCAAAGTTAAAAAACTCACAAATTTCAATATAAATACCATAACAAAAGTTCCAAGTGAAAAAAATCTACAATTTGACCGTAAAAACCATTACAAAAGTTCAAAGTACAAAAAACTCCCCAATTTCACAATAAAAACCATTACAGAAGTTTTTAGTAAAAAATTCAACAATTTCACCATAAAATCCATTACAAAAGGTCGATTTAAAAAAACTCATCAATTTCAGAACAAACACCATTACAAAATTTCAAAGATAAAAAACTCCCAAATTTCAATAAAAAAAAACCATAACAAAAGTTCCGTTTGAGAAAACCCACCAATTTCAGTATAAAGACAATTTAAGAAGTGCAAAGTTAAAAAAACTCACAAATTTCAATATAATGACCATACGAAAAGTTCCATGTGAAAAAAATCACTAATTTCACCATAAAAACCATTACAAAAGTTCAAAGTTTAAAAAAATCACCAATTTCACAATAAAAACCATTCCAAAAGTTCCTAGTAAAGAATTCAACAATTTCACCATAAAAACCATAACAAAAGGTCGATTTGAAAAACTCATCAATTTCAGTATAAAGACCGTTACAAAAGTTCAAAGTTAAAAAACTCCCCAATTTCAATAAAAAAACCGTAACAAAAGTTCCGTTTGAGAAAACACACCAATTTCAGTATAAAGACCATTACAAAAGTTCAAAGTTAAAAAACTCACAAATTTCAATATAAAGACCATAACAAAAGTTCCAAGTGAAAAAAATCTACAATTTGACCATAAAAACCATTACAAAAGTTCAAAGTACAAAAAACTCCCCAATTTCACAATAAAAACCAATACAAAAGTTTTTAGTATAAAATTCAACAATTTCACCATAAAATCCATTAAAAAAGTTCAAAGATAAAAACTCCCCAATTTCAATAAAAAAAACCATAACAAAAGTTCCGTTTGAGAAAACTCACCAATTTCAGTATAAAGACAATTTAAAAAGTTCAAAGTTAAAAAACTCACAAATTTCAATATAAAGACCATACTAAAAGTTCCATGTGAAAAAAATCACTAATTTCACCATAAAAACCATTACAAAAGTTCAAAGTTTAAAAAAATCACCAATTTCACAATAAAAACCATTCCAAAAGTTCCTAGTAAAGAATTCAACAATTTCACCATAAAAACCATAACAAAAGGTCGATTTGAAAAACTCATCAATTTCAGTATAATGACCGTTACAAAAGTTCAAAGTTAAAAAACTCCCCAATTTCAATAAAAAAACCATAACAAAAGTTCCGTTTGAGAAAACACACCAATTTCAGTATAAAGACCATTACAAAAGTTCAAAGTTAAAAAACTTACAAATTTCAATATAAAGACCATAACAAAAGTTCCAAGTGAAAAAATTCTACAATTTGACCATAAAAACCATTACAAAAGTTCAAAGTACAAAAAACTCCCCAATTTCACAATAAAAACCATTACAAAAGTTCCTAGTAAAAAATTCAACAATTTCACCATAAAATCCATTACAAAAGGTCGATTTAAATAAACTCATCAATTTCAGTACAAACACCATTACAAAAGTTCAAAATTAAAAAACTCCCCAATTTCAATAAAAAAACCATAACAAAAGTTCCGTTTGAGAAAACTCACCAATTTCTGTATAAAGACAATTACAAAAGTTCAAAGTTAAAAAAACTCACAAATTTCAATATAAAGACCATACGAAAAGTTCCATGTGAAAAAAATCACTAATTTCGCCATAAAAACCATTACAAAAGTTCAAAGTTTAAAAAAATCACCAATTTCACAATAAAAACCATTTCAAAAGTTCCTAGTAAAGAATTCAATAATTTCACCATAAAAACCATAACAAAAGGTCGATTTGAAAAACTCATCAATTTCAGTATAAAGACCGCTACAAAAGTTCATAGTTAAAAAACTCTCCAATTTCAATAAAAAAACCATAACAAAAGTTCCGTTTGAGAAAACACACAATTTAAGTATAAAGACAATTACAAAAGTTCAAAGTTAAAAAAAAAAACACAAATTTCAATATAAAGACCATACGAAAAGTTCCATGTGAAAAAAATCACTAATTTCACCATAAAAACCATTACAAAAGTTCAAAGTTTAAAAAAATCACCAATTTCATAATAAAAACCATTTCAAAAGTTCCTAGTAAAGAATTCAACAATTTCACCATAAAAACCATAACAAAAGGTCGATTTGAAAAACTCATCAATTTCAGTATAAAGACCGTTACAAAAGTTCAAAGTTAAAAAGCTCCCCAATTTCAATTAAAAAAACCATAACAAAAGTTCCGTTTGAGAAAACTCACCAATTTCAGTATAAAGACAATTACAAAAGTTCAAAGTTTAAAAAACTCACAAATTTCAATATAAAGACCATACGAAAAGTTCCATGTGAAAAAAATCACTAATTTCACCATAAAAACCATTACAAAAGTTCAAAGTTTATTAAAATCACCAATTTGACAATAAAAACCATTTCGAAAATTCCTAGTAAAGAATTCAACAATTTCACCATAAAAACCATAAGAAAAGGTTGATTTGAAAAACTCATGAATTTCAGTATAAAGACCGTTAGAAAAGTTCAAAGTTAAAAAACTCACACATTTCAATAAAAAAACCATAACAAAAGTTCCGTTTGAGAAAACTCACCAATTTCAGTATAAAGACAATTACAAAAGTTCAAAGTTAAAATACTCTCAAATTTCAATATAAAAACCATAACAAAAGTTCCAAGTGAAAAAAAATCTACAATTTGACCATAAAAACTATTACAAAAAAGGTCAAAATACAAAAAACTCTCCAATTTCACAATAAAAACCATTACAAAAGTTCCTAGTAAAAAATTCAATAATTTCACCATAAAATCCATTACAAAAGGTCGATTTAAATAAACTCATCAATTTCAGTACAAACAGCATTACAAGAGTTCAAAGATAAAAAAACTCCCCAATTTCAATAAAAAAACCTTAACAAAAGTTCCGTTTGAGAAAACTCACCAATTTCAGTATAAAGACAATTACAAAAGTTCAAAGTTAAAAAACCCCACAGATTTAAATATAAAGACCATACGAAAAGTTTCATGTGAAAAAAATAACTAATTTCACCATAAAAACCATTACAAAAGTTCAAAGTTTAAAAAAAACACCAATTTCACAATAAAAACCATTTCATAAGTTCCTAGTAAAGAATTTAACAATTTCACCATAAAAACCATAACAAAAGGTCGATTTGAAAAACTCATCAATTTCAGTATAAAGACCGTTACAAAAGTTCAAAGTTAAAAAACTCCCCAATTTCAATAAAAAAAACCATAACAAAAGTTCCGTTTGAGAAAACTCACCAATTTCAGTATAAAGACAATTACAAAAGTTCAAAGTTAAAAAAACTCACAAATTTCAATATAAAGACCATAAGAAAAGTTCCATGTTAAAAAAATCACTAATTTCACCATTAAAACCATTACAAAAGTTCAAAGTTTAAAAAAATCACCAATTTCATAATAAAAACCTTTTCAAAAGTTCCTAGTAAAGAATTCAACAATTTCACCATAAAAACCAAAACAAAAGGTCGATTTGAAAAACTCATCAATTTCAGTATAAAGACCGTTACAAAAGTTCAAAGTTAAAAAACTCCCCAATTTCAATAAAAAAACCATAACAAAAGTTCCGTTTGAGAAACCTCACCAATTTCAGTATAAAGACCATTACAAAAGTTCAAAGTTAAAAAACTCACAAATTTCAATATAAAGACCATAAAAAACTTTCAAGTGAAAAAAATCAACAATTTGACCATAAAAACCATTACAAAAGTTCAAAGTACAAAAAACTCACCAATTTCACAATAAAAACCATTACAAAAGTTCCTAGTAAAGAATTCAACAATTTCACCATAAAATCCATTACAAAAGGTCGATTTAAATAAACTCATCAATTTCAGTACAAACAACATTACAAGAGTTCAAAGATAAAAAAACTCCCCAATTTCAATAAAAAAACCTTAACAAAAGTTCCGTTTGAGAAAACTCACCAATTTCAGTATAAAGACAATTACAAAAGTTCAAAGTTAAAAAACCCCACAAATTTAAATATAAAGACCATACGAAAAGTTCCATGTGAAAAAAATTACCAATTTCACCATAAAAACCATTAGAAATATTCAAAGTTTAAAAAACAAAACCAATTTCACAATAAAAACCATTACAAAAGTTCCTAGTAAAAAATTGAACAATTTCACTATAAAAACCATAACAAAAGGTCGATTTGAAAAAACTCATCAATTTTCTAAAGATCATTACAAAAGTTCAAAGTTAAAAAACCGCCAAATTTCAATAAAAAAAAACTGTAACAAAAGTTCCATGTGAAAAAACTCATCAATTTCATTATAAAGACCGTTACAAAAGTTCAAAGTTAAAAAAACTAACAAATTTCAATATAAAGACCATAAGAAAAGTTCCAAGTGAAAAAAATCACCAATTTCACCATAAAGACCATTACAAAAGTTCAAAGTTTAAAAAAATAACCAATTTCACTATAAAAACCATAACAAAAGTTCCTAGTAAAAAATTCAACAATTTCAGCATAAAAACCGTTACAAAAGGTCGATTTAAAAAAACTCATCAATTTTAGTATAAAGACCATTACAAAAGTTCAAAGTTAAAAAACTCCCCAATTTCAACAAAAAAATCCATAACAAAAGTTTCGTTTGAGAAAACTCACCAATTTTAGTATAAAGACCGTTACAAAAGTCTAATGTCAAAAAAACTAACAAATTTCTATATAAAGACCATAAAAAAAGTTCCAAGTGAAATAATCACCAATTTCACCATAAAAACCATTACAAAAGTTCAAAGTTAAAAAAACTCCCCAATTTCACTATAAAAACCATTACAAAACTTTCTAGTAAAAAATTCAACAATTTCACCATAAAAACCATAACAAAAGGTCGATATAAAAAACCTCATCAATTTCAGTACAAAGACCATTACAAAAGTTCAAAGTTAAGAGACTCCCCAATTTCAATAAAAAAACCATAACAAAAGTTCCGTTTGAGAAAACTGACCAATTTCAATATAAAGACCGTTACAAAAGTGCAAAGTAAAAAAACTAACAAATTTCAATAAAAAGACCTTGAGAAAAGTTCCAAGTGAAAAAAATCACCAATTTCACCATAAAAACCATTACAAATGTTCAAAGTTTAAAAAACTCCCCATTTCATTATAAAAACCATTACAAAAGTTCCTAGTAAAAAATTCAACAATTTCACCATAAAAACCATAACAAAAGGTCGATTTGAAAAAATTCACCAATTTCAGTATAAAGACCATTACAAAAGCTCAAAGTTAAAAAACTCCCCAATTTAAATGAAAAAACCATAACAAAAGTTCCGTTTGAGAAAACTCACCAATTTCAGTATAAAGACCATTACAAAAGTTCAAAGTTAAAAAACTCACAAATTTCAATATAAAGACCATAACAAAAGTTCCAAGTGAAAAAAATCTACAATTTGTCCATAGAAACCATTACAAAAGTTCCAAGTACAAAAAACTCCCCAATTTCACAATAAAAACCATTACAAAAGTTCCTAGTAAAAAAATCAACAATTTCACCATAAAAACCATAACAAAAGGTCGATTTAAAAAAACATCAATTTTAGTACAACGACCATTACAAAAGTTCAATGTTAAAAGACTCCCCAATTTCAATAAAAAACCATCACAAAAGTTCTGTTTGAGAAAATTGACCAATTTCAGTATAAAGACCGTTACAAATATGCAAAGTTAAAAAACTAATAAATTTCAATAAAAAGACCTTGACAAAAGTTCCAAGTGAAAAAAACACAAATTTCACCATAAAAACCATTACAAATGTTCAAAGTTTAAAAAACTCCCCAATTTCATTATAAAAACCATTACAAAAGTTCCTAGTAAAAAATTCAACAATTTCACCATAACAACCATAACAAAAGGTCGATTTGAAAAACTCATCAATTTCAGTATAAAGACCATTACAAATGTTCAAAGTTAAAAAACTCCCCAATTTCAATAAAAAAACCCATAACAAAAGTTCCGTTTAAGAAAACTCACCAATTTTAGTATAAAGACCATTACAAAAGTTCAAAGTTAAAAAACTCACAAATTTCAATATAAAGACCATAACAAAAGTTCCAAGTGAAAAAATCACCAATTTCACTATAAAAACCATTACCAAAGTTCAAAGTTTAAAAAATTCCCCAATATTACTATCAAAACCATTACAAAAGTTCCTAGTAAAAAATTCAACAATTTCACTATAAAAGCCATTACAAAAGTTCCATCTGAAAAAACTCACAAATTTCAATATAAATACCATAAGAAAAGATCCAAGTGAAAACAATCACCAACTTCACCATAAAATCCATAACAAAAGTTCAAAGTTTAAAAAAATCACCATATTCACTATAAAAACCATGACAAAAAGTCCTAATAAAAATTCAACAATTTCACCATAAAAACCATAACAAAAGGTCGATTTGAAAAAACTCGTCAATTTCAATATAAAGACCATTACAAAAGTTCCAAGTGAAAAAAATCATCAATTTTACCATAAAAACCAGTACGAAAGTTCAAAGTTTAAAAAAGACCCCAATTTCACTATAAAAACCATTACAAAAGTTCCTAGTAAGAAAACTCAACAAGTTCACTATAAAAGCCATAACAAAAGTTCCTTTTGAAAAAATCATCAGTTTCAATATAAAGACCATAAGAAAATTACCATGTGAAAAAAACAAATTTCAACATAAAAACCAATACAAAAGTTCAAGGTTAAAAAACTCACAAATTTCAATATAAAGACCATAAGAAAAGTTCCAAGTGAAAAAAACCACAAACTTCACCATAAAATCTATTACAAAAGTCAAAGTTTAAAAAAAAACCATAAAATAAGGTCGATTTGAAAAAACTGATCAATTTCAGTATAGAGACCATTACAAAAGTTTAGAGTTAAAAAACTCCAAAATTTCAATAAAAAAACCATAATAAAAGTTCCATTTGAAAAAACTCACCAATTTCGGTATAAAGACCGTTACAAAAGTTCAAAGTTAAAAAACTAACAAATTTCAATATAAGGACCATAAGAAAAGTTCCAAGTGGAAAAAATCACCAATTTCACCATAAAAACCATTACGAAAGTTCAAAGTTTAAAAAACTCCCCAAATTCACTATAAAAACCATTACAAAAGTTCCTAATAAAAAACTCAACAATTTCACTATAAAAGCCATAACAAAAGTTCCATTTGAAAAAACTCATCAATTTCAATATAAAGACCATAAGAAAAGTCCCATGTGAAAAAAATCAGCAATTTCACCATAAAATCCATTACAAAAGTTCAAAGTTTAAAAAAATTACCAATTTCACTATAAAAACCATTACAAAAACTCCTAGCAAAAAATTCAACAATTTCACCATAAAATCCATAACAAAAGGTCGATTTGAAAAAACTTATCAATTTCAGTATAAAGACAATTCCAAAAGTTCAAGGTTAAAAAACTCCCCAATTTCAATAAAAAAACCATAACAAAAGCTCTGTTTGAGAAAACTCACCAATTTCAGTATAAAGACCATCACAAAAGTTCAAAGTTAAAAAATCACAAATTTCAATATAAAGACTATAACAAAAGTTTCAAGTGAAAAAAAATCTACAATTTCACCATAAAAACCATTAAAAAAGGTCAAAGTACAAAAAACTCCCCAATTTCACAATAAAAACCATTACAAAAGTTCCTAGTAAAAAATTCAACAATTTCACCATAAAAACCATTACAAAAGGTCGATTTAAAAAAACTTATCAATTTCAGCACAAAGACCATTACAAAAGTTCAAAGTTTAAAAATTCCCCAATTTCAATAAAAAATTCCCATAACAAAAGGTTCGTTTGAGAAAACTCACCAATTTCAGCATAAAGACCATTACAAAAGTTCAAAGTTAAAAAAACTCACAAATTTCAATATAAAGACCATAAGAAAAGTTCCAAGTGAAAAAAATCACTAATTTCACCGTAAAAACCATTACAAAAGTTCAAAGTTTAAAAAAATCACCAATCTCACAATAAAAACCATTTCAAAAGTTCATAGTAAAGAATTCAACAATTTCACCATAACAACCATAACAAAAGGTCGATTTGAAAAAACTCATCAATTTCAGTATAAAGACCATTACAAAAGTTCAAAGTTAAAAAACTCCCCAATTTCAAAAAAAAAAAAACCATAACAAAAGTTCCGTTGAAGAAAACTCACCAATTTTAGTATAACGACCATTACAAAAGTTCAAAGTTAATAAACTCACAAATTTCAATGTAAAGAGCATAACAAAAGCTCCAAGTGAAAAAAATCACCAATTTCACCAAAAAACCATTACCAAAGTTCAAAGTTTAAAAAATTCCCCAATATTACTATCAAAACCATTACAAAAGTTCCTAGTAAAAAACTCAATAATTTCACTATAAAAGCCATAACAAAAGTTCCATTTGAAAAAACTCATCAATTTCAATATAAAGACCATAAGAAAGGTTCCATGTGAAAAAAATCAACAATTTCACCATAAAAACCAATAAAAAAGTTCAAGGTTAAAAAGCACACAAATTTCAATATAAAGACCATAAGAAAAGATCCAAGTGAAAACAATCGCCAACTTCACCACAAAATCCATAACAAAAGTTCAAAGTTTAAAAATATCACCAATTTCACTATAAAAACAATGACAAAAAGTCCTAGTAAAAAATTCAACAATTTCACCATACAAATCATAACAAAAGGTCGATTTGAAAAAATTCATCAATTTCAATATAAAGACCATTACAACAGTTCCAAGTGAAAAAAATCATCAATTTTACCATAAAAACCATTACGAAAGTTCAAAGTTTAAAAAACACCCCAATTTCACTATAAAAACCATTACAAAAGTTCCTAGTAAAAAAAATCAACAAGTTCAATATAAAAGCCATAACAAAAGTTCCTTTTTAAAAAATCATCAGTTTCGATATAAAGACCATAAGAAAATTACCATGTGAAAAAAACAAATTTCAACATAAAAACCAATACAAAAGTTCAAGGTTAAAAAACTCACAAATTTCAATATAAAGACCATAAGAAAAGTTCCAAGTAAAAAAAACCACAAACTTCACCATAAAATCTATTACAAAAGTCAAAGTTTAAAAAAAAACCATAACATAAGGTCGATTTGAAAAAACTGATCAATTTCAGTATAGAGACCATTACAAAAGTTCAGAGTTAAAAAACTCCAAAATTTCAATAAAAAAACCATAACAAAAGTTCAATTTGAAAAAACTCACCAATTTCGGTATAAAGACCGTTACAAAAGATCAAAGTTAAAAAACTAACAAATTTCAATATAAGGACCATAAGAAAAGTTCCAAGTGGAAAAAATCACCAATTTCACCATAAAAACCATTACGAAAGTTCAAAGTTTAAAAAACTCCCTAATTTCACTATAAAAACCATTACAAAAGTTCCTAATAAAAAACTCAACAATTTCACTATAAAAGCCATAACAAAAGTTCCATTTGAAAAAACTCATCAATTTCAATATAAAGACCATAAGAAAAGTTCCATGTGAAAAAAATCACCAATTTCACCATAAAATCCATTACAAAAGTTCAAAGTTTAAAAAAATCACCAATTTCACTATAAAAACCATTACAAAAACTCCTAGCAAAAAATTCAACAATTTCACCATAAAATCCATAACAAAAGGTCGATTTGAAAAAACTTATCAATTTCAGTATAAAGACAATTCCAAAAGTTCAAGGTTAAAAAACTCCCCAATTTCAATAAAAAAAAACCATAACAAAAGCTCTGTTTGAGAAAACTCACCAATTTCAGTATAAACACCATTACAAAAGTTCAAAGTTAAAAAATCACAAATTTCAATATAAAGACCATAACAAAAGTTCTAAGTGAAAAAAAATCTACAACTTCACCATAAAAACCATTACAAAAGGTCAAAGTACAAAAAACTCCCCAATTTCACAATAAAAACCATTACAAAAGTTCCTAGTAAAAAATTCAACAATTTCACCATAAAAACCATTACAAAAGGTCGATTTAAAAAAACTTATCAATTTCAGCACAAAGACCATTACAAAAGTTCAAAGTTTAAAAACTCCCCAATTTCAATAAAAAATACCATAACAAAAGTTCCGTTTGAGAAAACTCACCAATTTCAGCATAAAGACCATTACAAAAGTTCAAAGTTAAAAAAACTCACAAATTTCAATATAAAGACCATAAGAAAAGTTCCAAGTGAAAAAAATCACTAATTTCACTGTAAAAACCATTACAAAAGTTCAAAGTTTAAAAAAATCACCAATTTCATAATAAAAACCATTTCAAAATTTCATAGTAAAAAATTCAACAATTTCACCATAAAAACCATTACAAAAGGTCGATTTAAAAAAACTTATCAATTTCAGCACAAAGACCATTACAAAAGTTCAAAGTTTAAAAATTCCCCAATTTCAATAAAAAATACCATAACAAAAGTTCCGTTTGAGAAAACTCACCAATTTCAGCATAAAGACCATTACAAAAGTTCAAAGTTAAAAAAACTCACAAATTTCAATATAAAGACCATAAGAAAAGTTCCAAGTGAAAAAAATCACTAATTTCACCGTAAAAACCATTACAAAAGTTCAAAGTTTAAAAAAATCACCAATCTCACAATAAAAACCATTTCAAAAGTTCATAGTAAAGAATTCAACAATTTCACCATAACAACCATAACAAAAGGTCGATTTGAAAAAACTCATCAATTTCAGTATAAAGACCATTACAAAAGTTCAAAGTTAAAAAACTCCCCAATTTCAAAAAAAAAAAAAAACCATAACAAAAGTTCCGTTTAAGAAAACTCACCAATTTTAGTATAACGACCATTACAAAATTTCAAAGTTAAAAAAATCACAAATTTCAATATAAAGACCATAACAAAAGCTCCAAGTGAAAAAAATCACCAATTTCACCAAAAAACCATTACCAAAGTTCAAAGTTTAAAAAATTCCCCAATATTACTATCAAAACCATTACAAAAGTTCCTAGTAAAAAACTCAATAATTTCACTATAAAAGCCATAACAAAAGTTCCATTTGAAAAAACTCATCAATTTCAATATAAAGACCATAAGAAAGGTTCCATGTGAAAAAAATCAACAATTTCACCATAAAAACCAATAAAAAAGTTCAAGGTTAAAAAACACACAAATTTCAATATAAAGACCATAAGAAAAGATCCAAGTGAAAACAATCGCCAACTTCACCACAAAATCCATAACAAAAGTTCAAAGTTTAAAAAAATCACCAATTTCACTATAAAAACAATGACAAAAAGTCCTAGTAAAAAATTCAACAATTTCACCATACAAACCATAACAAAAGGTCGATTTGAAAAAATTCATCAATTTCAATATAAAGACCATTACAACAGTTCCAAGTGAAAAAATCATCAATTTTACCATAAAAACCATTACGAAAGTTCAAAGTTTAAAAAACACCCCAATTTCACTATAAAAACCATTACAAAAGTTCCTAGTAAAAAAAATCAACAAGTTCAATATAAAAGCCATAACAAAAGTTCCTTTTTAAAAAATCATCAGTTTCGATATAAAGACCATAAGAAAATTACCATGTGAAAAAAACAAATTTCAACATAAAAACCAATACAAAAGTTCAAGGTTAAAAAACTCACAAATTTCAATATAAAGACCATAAGAAAAGTTCCAAGTAAAAAAAACCACAAACTTCACCATAAAATCTATTACAAAAGTCAAAGTTTAAAAAAAAACCATAACATAAGGTCGATTTGAAAAAACTGATCAATTTCAGTATAGAGACCATTACAAAAGTTCAGAGTTAAAAAACTCCAAAATTTCAATAAAAAAACCATAACAAAAGTTCAATTTGAAAAAACTCACCAATTTCGGTATAAAGACCGTTACAAAAGATCAAAGTTAAAAAACTAACAAATTTCAATATAAGGACCATAAGAAAAGTTCCAAGTGGAAAAAATCACCAATTTCACCATAAAAACCATTACGAAAGTTCAAAGTTTAAAAAACTCCCTAATTTCACTATAAAAACCATTACAAAAGTTCCTAATAAAAAACTCAACAATTTCACTATAAAAGCCATAACAAAAGTTCCATTTGAAAAAACTCATCAATTTCAATATAAAGACCATAAGAAAAGTTCCATGTGAAAAAAATCACCAATTTCACCATAAAATCCATTACAAAAGTTCAAAGTTTAAAAAAATCACCAATTTCACTATAAAAACCATTACAAAAACTCCTAGCAAAAAATTCAACAATTTCACCATAAAATCCATAACAAAAGGTCGATTTGAAAAAACTTATCAATTTCAGTATAAAGACAATTCCAAAAGTTCAAGGTTAAAAAACTCCCCAATTTCAATAAAAAAAACCATAACAAAAGCTCTGTTTGAGAAAACTCACCAATTTCAGTATAAACACCATTACAAAAGTTCAAAGTTAAAAAATCACAAATTTCAATATAAAGACCATAACAAAAGTTCTAAGTGAAAAAAAATCTACAACTTCACCATAAAAACCATTACAAAAGGTCAAAGTACAAAAAACTCCCCAATTTCACAATAAAAACCATTACAAAAGTTCCTAGTAAAAAATTCAACAATTTCACCATAAAAACCATTACAAAAGGTCGATTTAAAAAAACTTATCAATTTCAGCACAAAGACCATTACAAAAGTTCAAAGTTTAAAAACTCCCCAATTTCAATAAAAAATACCATAACAAAAGTTCCGTTTGAGAAAACTCACCAATTTCAGCATAAAGACCATTACAAAAGTTCAAAGTTAAAAAAACTCACAAATTTCAATATAAAGACCATAAGAAAAGTTCCAAGTGAAAAAAATCACTAATTTCACTGTAAAAACCATTACAAAAGTTCAAAGTTTAAAAAAATCACCAATTTCATAATAAAAACCATTTCAAAATTTCATAGTAAAAAATTCAACAATTTCACCATAAAAACCATTACAAAAGGTCGATTTAAAAAAACTTATCAATTTCAGCACAAAGACCATTACAAAAGTTCAAAGTTTAAAAATTCCCCAATTTCAATAAAAAATACCATAACAAAAGTTCCGTTTGAGAAAACTCACCAATTTCAGCATAAAGACCATTACAAAAGTTCAAAGTTAAAAAAACTCACAAATTTCAATATAAAGACCATAAGAAAAGTTCCAAGTGAAAAAAATCACTAATTTCACCGTAAAAACCATTACAAAAGTTCAAAGTTTAAAAAAATCACCAATCTCACAATAAAAACCATTTCAAAAGTTCATAGTAAAGAATTCAACAATTTCACCATAACAACCATAACAAAAGGTCGATTTGAAAAAACTCATCAATTTCAGTATAAAGACCATTACAAAAGTTCAAAGTTAAAAAACTCCCCAATTTCAAAAAAAAAAAAAAACCATAACAAAAGTTCCGTTTAAGAAAACTCACCAATTTTAGTATAACGACCATTACAAAATTTCAAAGTTAAAAAAATCACAAATTTCAATATAAAGACCATAACAAAAGCTCCAAGTGAAAAAAATCACCAATTTCACCAAAAAACCATTACCAAAGTTCAAAGTTTAAAAAATTCCCCAATATTACTATCAAAACCATTACAAAAGTTCCTAGTAAAAAACTCAATAATTTCACTATAAAAGCCATAACAAAAGTTCCATTTGAAAAAACTCATCAATTTCAATATAAAGACCATAAGAAAGGTTCCATGTGAAAAAAATCAACAATTTCACCATAAAAACCAATAAAAAAGTTCAAGGTTAAAAAACACACAAATTTCAATATAAAGACCATAAGAAAAGATCCAAGTGAAAACAATCGCCAACTTCACCACAAAATCCATAACAAAAGTTCAAAGTTTAAAAAAATCACCAATTTCACTATAAAAACAATGACAAAAAGTCCTAGTAAAAAATTCAACAATTTCACCATACAAACCATAACAAAAGGTCGATTTGAAAAAATTCATCAATTTCAATATAAAGACCATTACAACAGTTCCAAGTGAAAAAATCATCAATTTTACCATAAAAACCATTACGAAAGTTCAAAGTTTAAAAAACACCCCAATTTCACTATAAAAACCATTACAAAAGTTCCTAGTAAAAAAAATCAACAAGTTCAATATAAAAGCCATAACAAAAGTTCCTTTTTAAAAAATCATCAGTTTCGATATAAAGACCATAAGAAAATTACCATGTGAAAAAAACAAATTTCAACATAAAAACCAATACAAAAGTTCAAGGTTAAAAAACTCACAAATTTCAATATAAAGACCATAAGAAAAGTTCCAAGTAAGAAAAACCACAAACTTCACCATAAAATCTATTACAAAAGTCAAAGTTTAAAAAAAAACCATAACATAAGGTCGATTTGAAAAAACTGATCAATTTCAGTATAGAGACCATTACAAAAGTTCAGAGTTAAAAAACTCCAAAATTTCAATAAAAAAACCATAACAAAAGTTCAATTTGAAAAAACTCACCAATTTCGGTATAAAGACCGTTACAAAAGATCAAAGTTAAAAAACTAACAAATTTCAATATAAGGACCATAAGAAAAGTTCCAAGTGGAAAAAATCACCAATTTCACCATAAAAACCATTACGAAAGTTCAAAGTTTAAAAAACTCCCTAATTTCACTATAAAAACCATTACAAAAGTTCCTAATAAAAAACTCAACAATTTCACTATAAAAGCCATAACAAAAGTTCCATTTGAAAAAACTCATCAATTTCAATATAAAGACCATAAGAAAAGTTCCATGTGAAAAAAATCACCAATTTCACCATAAAATCCATTACAAAAGTTCAAAGTTTAAAAAAATCACCAATTTCACTATAAAAACCATTACAAAAACTCCTAGCAAAAAATTCAACAATTTCACCATAAAATCCATAACAAAAGGTCGATTTGAAAAAACTTATCAATTTCAGTATAAAGACAATTCCAAAAGTTCAAGGTTAAAAAACTCCCCAATTTCAATAAAAAAAACCATAACAAAAGCTCTGTTTGAGAAAACTCACCAATTTCAGTATAAACACCATTACAAAAGTTCAAAGTTAAAAAATCACAAATTTCAATATAAAGACCATAACAAAAGTTCTAAGTGAAAAAAAATCTACAACTTCACCATAAAAACCATTACAAAAGGTCAAAGTACAAAAAACTCCCCAATTTCACAATAAAAACCATTACAAAAGTTCCTAGTAAAAAATTCAACAATTTCACCATAAAAACCATTACAAAAGGTCGATTTAAAAAAACTTATCAATTTCAGCACAAAGACCATTACAAAAGTTCAAAGTTTAAAAACTCCCCAATTTCAATAAAAAATACCATAACAAAAGTTCCGTTTGAGAAAACTCACCAATTTCAGCATAAAGACCATTACAAAAGTTCAAAGTTAAAAAAACTCACAAATTTCAATATAAAGACCATAAGAAAAGTTCCAAGTGAAAAAAATCACTAATTTCACTGTAAAAACCATTACAAAAGTTCAAAGTTTAAAAAAATCACCAATTTCATAATAAAAACCATTTCAAAATTTCATAGTAAAAAATTCAACAATTTCACCATAAAAACCATTACAAAAGGTCGATTTAAAAAAACTTATCAATTTCAGCACAAAGACCATTACAAAAGTTCAAAGTTTAAAAATTCCCCAATTTCAATAAAAAATACCATAACAAAAGTTCCGTTTGAGAAAACTCACCAATTTCAGCATAAAGACCATTACAAAAGTTCAAAGTTAAAAAAACTCACAAATTTCAATATAAAGACCATAAGAAAAGTTCCAAGTGAAAAAAATCACTAATTTCACCGTAAAAACTATTACAAAAGTTCAAAGTTTAAAAAAATCACCAATCTCACAATAAAAACCATTTCAAAAGTTCATAGTAAAGAATTCAACAATTTCACCATAACAACCATAACAAAAGGTCGATTTGAAAAAACTCATCAATTTCAGTATAAAGACCATTACAAAAGTTCAAAGTTAAAAAACTCCCCAATTTCGAAAAAAAAAAAAACATAACAAAAGTTCCGTTTAAGAAAACTCACCAATTTTAGTATAACGACCATTACAAAATTTCAAAGTTAAAAAACTCACAAATTTCAATATAAAGACCATAACAAAAGCTCCAAGTGAAAAAAATCACCAATTTCACCAAAAAACCATTACCAAAGTTCAAAGTTTAAAAAATTCCCCAATATTACTATCAAAACCATTACAAAAGTTCCTAGTAAAAAACTCAATAATTTCACTATAAAAGCCATAACAAAAGTTCCATTTGAAAAAACTCATCAATTTCAATATAAAGACCATAAGAAAGGTTCCATGTGAAAAAAATCAACAATTTCACCATAAAAACCAATAAAAAAGTTCAAGGTTAAAAAACACACAAATTTCAATATAAAGACCATAAGAAAAGATCCAAGTGAAAACAATCGCCAACTTCACCACAAAATCCATAACAAAAGTTCAAAGTTTAAAAAAATCACCAATTTCACTATAAAAACAATGACAAAAAGTCCTAGTAAAAAATTCAACAATTTCACCATACAAACCATAACAAAAGGTCGATTTGAAAAAATTCATCAATTTCAATATAAAGACCATTACAACAGTTCCAAGTGAAAAAATCATCAATTTTACCATAAAAACCATTACGAAAGTTCAAAGTTTAAAAAACACCCCAATTTCACTATAAAAACCATTACAAAAGTTCCTAGTAAAAAAAATCAACAAGTTCAATATAAAAGCCATAACAAAAGTTCCTTTTTAAAAAATCATCAGTTTCGATATAAAGACCATAAGAAAATTACCATGTGAAAAAAACAAATTTCAACATAAAAACCAATACAAAAGTTCAAGGTTAAAAAACTCACAAATTTCAATATAAAGACCATAAGAAAAGTTCCAAGTAAAAAAAACCACAAACTTCACCATAAAATCTATTACAAAAGTCAAAGTTTAAAAAAAAACCATAACATAAGGTCGATTTGAAAAAACTGATCAATTTCAGTATAGAGACCATTACAAAAGTTCAGAGTTAAAAAACTCCAAAATTTCAATAAAAAAACCATAACAAAAGTTCAATTTGAAAAAACTCACCAATTTCGGTATAAAGACCGTTACAAAAGATCAAAGTTAAAAAACTAACAAATTTCAATATAAGGACCATAAGAAAAGTTCCAAGTGGAAAAAATCACCAATTTCACCATAAAAACCATTACGAAAGTTCAAAGTTTAAAAAACTCCCTAATTTCACTATAAAAACCATTACAAAAGTTCCTAATAAAAAACTCAACAATTTCACTATAAAAGCCATAACAAAAGTTCCATTTGAAAAAACTCATCAATTTCAATATAAAGACCATAAGAAAAGTTCCATGTGAAAAAAATCACCAATTTCACCATAAAATCCATTACAAAAGTTCAAAGTTTAAAAAAATCACCAATTTCACTATAAAAACCATTACAAAAACTCCTAGCAAAAAATTCAACAATTTCACCATAAAATCCATAACAAAAGGTCGATTTGAAAAAACTTATCAATTTCAGTATAAAGACAATTCCAAAAGTTCAAGGTTAAAAAACTCCCCAATTTCAATAAAAAAAACCATAACAAAAGCTCTGTTTGAGAAAACTCACCAATTTCAGTATAAACACCATTACAAAAGTTCAAAGTTAAAAAATCACAAATTTCAATATAAAGACCATAACAAAAGTTCTAAGTGAAAAAAAATCTACAACTTCACCATAAAAACCATTACAAAAGGTCAAAGTACAAAAAACTCCCCAATTTCACAATAAAAACCATTACAAAAGTTCCTAGTAAAAAATTCAACAATTTCACCATAAAAACCATTACAAAAGGTCGATTTAAAAAAACTTATCAATTTCAGCACAAAGACCATTACAAAAGTTCAAAGTTTAAAAACTCCCCAATTTCAATAAAAAATACCATAACAAAAGTTCCGTTTGAGAAAACTCACCAATTTCAGCATAAAGACCATTACAAAAGTTCAAAGTTAAAAAAACTCACAAATTTCAATATAAAGACCATAAGAAAAGTTCCAAGTGAAAAAAATCACTAATTTCACTGTAAAAACCATTACAAAAGTTCAAAGTTTAAAAAAATCACCAATTTCATAATAAAAACCATTTCAAAATTTCATAGTAAAAAATTCAACAATTTCACCATAAAAACCATTACAAAAGGTCGATTTAAAAAAACTTATCAATTTCAGCACAAAGACCATTACAAAAGTTCAAAGTTTAAAAATTCCCCAATTTCAATAAAAAATACCATAACAAAAGTTCCGTTTGAGAAAACTCACCAATTTCAGCATAAAGACCATTACAAAAGTTCAAAGTTAAAAAAACTCACAAATTTCAATATAAAGACCATAAGAAAAGTTCCAAGTGAAAAAAATCACTAATTTCACCGTAAAAACCATTACAAAAGTTCAAAGTTTAAAAAAATCACCAATCTCACAATAAAAACCATTTCAAAAGTTCATAGTAAAGAATTCAACAATTTCACCATAACAACCATAACAAAAGGTCGATTTGAAAAAACTCATCAATTTCAGTATAAAGACCATTACAAAAGTTCAAAGTTAAAAAACTCCCCAATTTCGAAAAAAAAAAAAAACATAACAAAAGTTCCGTTTAAGAAAACTCACCAATTTTAGTATAACGACCATTACAAAATTTCAAAGTTAAAAAACTCACAAATTTCAATATAAAGACCATAACAAAAGCTCCAAGTGAAAAAAATCACCAATTTCACCAAAAAACCATTACCAAAGTTCAAAGTTTAAAAAATTCCCCAATATTACTATCAAAACCATTACAAAAGTTCCTAGTAAAAAACTCAATAATTTCACTATAAAAGCCATAACAAAAGTTCCATTTGAAAAAACTCATCAATTTCAATATAAAGACCATAAGAAAGGTTCCATGTGAAAAAAATCAACAATTTCACCATAAAAACCAATAAAAAAGTTCAAGGTTAAAAAACACACAAATTTCAATATAAAGACCATAAGAAAAGATCCAAGTGAAAACAATCGCCAACTTCACCACAAAATCCATAACAAAAGTTCAAAGTTTAAAAAAATCACCAATTTCACTATAAAAACAATGACAAAAAGTCCTAGTAAAAAATTCAACAATTTCACCATACAAACCATAACAAAAGGTCGATTTGAAAAAATTCATCAATTTCAATATAAAGACCATTACAACAGTTCCAAGTGAAAAAATCATCAATTTTACCATAAAAACCATTACGAAAGTTCAAAGTTTAAAAAACACCCCAATTTCACTATAAAAACCATTACAAAAGTTCCTAGTAAAAAAAATCAACAAGTTCAATATAAAAGCCATAACAAAAGTTCCTTTTTAAAAAATCATCAGTTTCGATATAAAGACCATAAGAAAATTACCATGTGAAAAAAACAAATTTCAACATAAAAACCAATACAAAAGTTCAAGGTTAAAAAACTCACAAATTTCAATATAAAGACCATAAGAAAAGTTCCAAGTAAAAAAAACCACAAACTTCACCATAAAATCTATTACAAAAGTCAAAGTTTAAAAAAAAACCATAACATAAGGTCGATTTGAAAAAACTGATCAATTTCAGTATAGAGACCATTACAAAAGTTCAGAGTTAAAAAACTCCAAAATTTCAATAAAAAAACCATAACAAAAGTTCAATTTGAAAAAACTCACCAATTTCGGTATAAAGACCGTTACAAAAGATCAAAGTTAAAAAACTAACAAATTTCAATATAAGGACCATAAGAAAAGTTCCAAGTGGAAAAAATCACCAATTTCACCATAAAAACCATTACGAAAGTTCAAAGTTTAAAAAACTCCCTAATTTCACTATAAAAACCATTACAAAAGTTCCTAATAAAAAACTCAACAATTTCACTATAAAAGCCATAACAAAAGTTCCATTTGAAAAAACTCATCAATTTCAATATAAAGACCATAAGAAAAGTTCCATGTGAAAAAAATCACCAATTTCACCATAAAATCCATTACAAAAGTTCAAAGTTTAAAAAAATCACCAATTTCACTATAAAAACCATTACAAAAACTCCTAGCAAAAAATTCAACAATTTCACCATAAAATCCATAACAAAAGGTCGATTTGAAAAAACTTATCAATTTCAGTATAAAGACAATTCCAAAAGTTCAAGGTTAAAAAACTCCCCAATTTCAATAAAAAAAACCATAACAAAAGCTCTGTTTGAGAAAACTCACCAATTTCAGTATAAACACCATTACAAAAGTTCAAAGTTAAAAAATCACAAATTTCAATATAAAGACCATAACAAAAGTTCTAAGTGAAAAAAAATCTACAACTTCACCATAAAAACCATTACAAAAGGTCAAAGTACAAAAAACTCCCCAATTTCACAATAAAAACCATTACAAAAGTTCCTAGTAAAAAATTCAACAATTTCACCATAAAAACCATTACAAAAGGTCGATTTAAAAAAACTTATCAATTTCAGCACAAAGACCATTACAAAAGTTCAAAGTTTAAAAACTCCCCAATTTCAATAAAAAATACCATAACAAAAGTTCCGTTTGAGAAAACTCACCAATTTCAGCATAAAGACCATTACAAAAGTTCAAAGTTAAAAAAACTCACAAATTTCAATATAAAGACCATAAGAAAAGTTCCAAGTGAAAAAAATCACTAATTTCACTGTAAAAACCATTACAAAAGTTCAAAGTTTAAAAAAATCACCAATTTCATAATAAAAACCATTTCAAAATTTCATAGTAAAAAATTCAACAATTTCACCATAAAAACCATTACAAAAGGTCGATTTAAAAAAACTTATCAATTTCAGCACAAAGACCATTACAAAAGTTCAAAGTTTAAAAATTCCCCAATTTCAATAAAAAATACCATAACAAAAGTTCCGTTTGAGAAAACTCACCAATTTCAGCATAAAGACCATTACAAAAGTTCAAAGTTAAAAAAACTCACAAATTTCAATATAAAGACCATAAGAAAAGTTCCAAGTGAAAAAAATCACTAATTTCACCGTAAAAACCATTACAAAAGTTCAAAGTTTAAAAAAATCACCAATCTCACAATAAAAACCATTTCAAAAGTTCATAGTAAAGAATTCAACAATTTCACCATAACAACCATAACAAAAGGTCGATTTGAAAAAACTCATCAATTTCAGTATAAAGACCATTACAAAAGTTCAAAGTTAAAAAACTCCCCAATTTCAAAAAAAAAAAAAACATAACAAAAGTTCCGTTTAAGAAAACTCACCAATTTTAGTATAACGACCATTACAAAATTTCAAAGTTAAAAAACTCACAAATTTCAATATAAAGACCATAACAAAAGCTCCAAGTGAAAAAAATCACCAATTTCACCAAAAAACCATTACCAAAGTTCAAAGTTTAAAAAATTCCCCAATATTACTATCAAAACCATTACAAAATTTCCTAGTAAAAAACTCAATAATTTCACTATAAAAGCCATAACAAAAGTTCCATTTGAAAAAACTCATCAATTTCAATATAAAGACCATAAGAAAGGTTCCATGTGAAAAAAATCAACAATTTCACCATAAAAACCAATAAAAAAGTTCAAGGTTAAAAAACACACAAATTTCAATATAAAGACCATAAGAAAAGATCCAAGTGAAAACAATCGCCAACTTCACCACAAAATCCATAACAAAAGTTCAAAGTTTAAAAAAATCACCAATTTCACTATAAAAACAATGACAAAAAGTCCTAGTAAAAAATTCAACAATTTCACCATACAAACCATAACAAAAGGTCGATTTGAAAAAACTCATCAATTTCAATATAAAGACCATTACAACAGTTTCAAGTGAAAAAAATCATAAATTTTACCATAAAAACCATTACGAAAGTTCAAAGCTTAAAAAACACCCCAATTTCACTATAAAAACCATTACAAAAGTTCCTAGTAAAAAAACTCAACAAGTTCACAATAAAAGCCATAACAAAAGTTCCTTTTTAAAAAATCATCAGTTTCGATATAAAGACCATAAGAAAATTACCATGTGAAAAAAACAAATTTCAACATAAAAACCAATACAAAAGTTCAAGGTTAAAAAACTCACAAATTTCAATATAAAGACCATAAGAAAAGTTCCAAGTGAAAAAAACCGCAAATATCACCATAAAATCTATTACAAAAATCAAAGTTTTAAAAAAAAACCATAACATAAGGTCGATTTGAAAAAACTGATCAATTTCAGTATAGAGACCATTACAAAAGTTCAGAGTTAAAAAACTCCAGAATTTCAATAAAAAAACCATAACAAAAGTTCCATTTGAAAAAACTCACCAATTTCGGTATAAAGACCGTTACAAAAGTTCAAAGTTAAAAAACTAACAAATTTCAATATAAGGACCATAAGAAAAGTTCCAAGTGGAAAAAATCACCAATTTCACCATAAAAACCATTACGAAAGTTCAAAGTTTAAAAAACTCCCCAATTTCACTATAAAAACCATTACAAAAGTTCCTAATAAAAAACTCACCAATTTCACTATAAAAGCCATAACAAAAGTTCCATTTGAAAAAACTCATCAATTTCAATATAAAGACCATAAGAAAAGTTCCATGTGAAAAAAATCACCAATTTCACCATAAAATCCATTACAAAAGTTCAAAGTTTAAAAAAATCACCAATTTCACTATAAAAACCAATACAAAAACTCCTAGCAAAAAATTCAACAATTTCACCATAAAATCCAAAACAAAAGGTCGATTTGAAAAAACTTATCAATTTCAGTATAAAGACAATTCCAAAAGTTCAAGGGTAAAAAACTCCCCAATTTCAATAAAAAAACCATAACAAAAGCTCTGTTTGAGAAAACTCACAATTTCAGTATAAAGACCATTACATAAGTTCAAAGTTAAAAAATCACAAATTTCAATATAAAGACCATAACAAAAGTTCCAAGTGAAAAAAAATCTACAACTTCACCATAAAAACCATTACAAAAGTTCAAAGTACAAAAAACTCCCCAATTTCACAATAAAAACCATTACAAAAGTTCCTAGTAAAAAATTCAACAATTTCACCATAAAACCCATTACAAAAGGTCGATTTAAAAAAACTTATCAATTTCAGCAAAGACCATTACAAAAGTTCAAAGTTAAAAAACTCCCCAATTTCAATAAAAAATACCATAACAAAATTTCTGTTTGAGAAATCTCACCAATTTCAGCAGAAAGACCATTACAAAAGTTCAAAGTTAAAAAAACTCACAAATTTCAATATAAAGACCATAAGAAAAGTTCCAAGTGAAAAAAATCATTAATTTCACCGTAAAAACCATTACAAAAGTTCAAAGTTTAAAAAAATCACAAATTTCACAATAAAAACCATTTCAAAAGTTCCTAGTAAAGAATTCAACAATTTCACCATAACAACCATAACAAAAGGTCGATTTGAAAAAACTCATCAATTTCAGTATAAAGACCATTACAAAAGTTCAAAGTTAAAAAGCTCCCCAATTTTAATAAAAAAAAACCATAACAAAAGTTCCGTTTAAGAAAACTCACCAATTTTAGTATAAAGACCATTACAAAAGTTCAAAGTTAAAAAACTCACAAATTTCAATATAAAGACCATAACAAGAGTTCTAAGTGAAAAAAATCACCAATTTCATCATAAAAACCATTACCAAAGTTCAAAGTTTAAAAAATTCCCCAATATTACTATCAAAACCATTACAAAAGTTCCTAGTAAAAAATTCAACAATTTCACTATAAAAGCCATAACAAAAGTTCCATTTGAAAAAACTCATAGATTTCAATATAAAGACCATAAGAAAGGTTCCATGTGAAAAAAATCAACAATTTCACCATAAAAACCAATAAAAAAGTTCAAGGTTAAAAAACTCACAAATTTCAATATAAAGACCATAAGATAAGATCCAAGTGAAAACAATCACCAACTTCACCATAAAATCCATAACAAAAGTTCAAAGTTTAAAAAAAATCACCAATTTCACTATAAAAACCATGACAAAAAGTCCTAGTAAAAAATTCAACAATTTCACCATAAAAACCATAACAAAAGGTCGATTTGATAAAACTCATCAATTTCAATATAAAGACCATTACAAAAGTTCTAAGTGAAAAAAATCATCAATTTTACCATAAAAATCATTACGAAAGTTCAAAGTTTAAAATACACCCCAATTTCACTATAAAAACCATTACAAAAGTTCCTATTAAAAAAACTCAACAAGTTCACTATAAAAGCCATAACAAAAGTTCCTTTTGAAAAAATCATTAGTTTCGATATAAAGACCATAAGAAAATTACCATGTGAAAAAAACAAATTTCAACATAAAAACCAATACAAAAGTTCAAGGTTAAAAAACTCACAAATTTCAATATAAAGACCATAAGAAAAGTTCCAAGTGAAAAAAACCGCAAACTTAACCATAAAATCTATTACAAAAGTCAAAGTTTTAAAAAAAAAACCATAACATAAGGTCGATTTGAAAAAACTGATCAATTTCAGTATAGAGACCATTACAAAAGTTCAGAGTTAAAAAACTCCAGAATTTCAATAAAAAAACCATAACAAAAGTTCCATTTGAAAAAACTCACCAATTTCGGTATAAAGACCGTTACAAAAGTTAAAAGTTAAAAAACTAACAAATTTCAATATAAGGACCATAAGAAAAGTTCCAAGTGGAAAAAATCACCAATTTCACCATAAAAACCATTACGAAAGTTCAAAGTTTAAAAAACTCCCCAATTTCACTATAAAAACCATTACAAAAATTCCTAATAAAAAACTCAACAATTTAACTATAAAAGCCATAACAAAAGTTCCATTTGAAAAAACTCATCAATTTAAATATAAAGACCATAAGAAAAGTTCCATGTGAAAAAAATCAACAATTTCACCATAAAAACCAATAAAAAAGTTCAAGGTTAAAAAACACACAAATTTCAATATAAAGACCATAAGAAAAGATCCAAGTGAAAACAATCGCCAACTTCACCACAAAATCCATAACAAAAGTTCAAAGTTTAAAAAAATCACCAATTTCACTATAAAAACAATGACAAAAAGTCCTAGTAAAAAATTCAACAATTTCACCATACAAACCATAACAAAAGGTCGATTTGAAAAAATTCATCAATTTCAATATAAAGACCATTACAACAGTTCCAAGTGAAAAAAATCATCAATTTTACCATAAAAACCATTACGAAAGTTCAAAGTTTAAAAAACACCCCAATTTCACTATAAAAACCATTACAAAAGTTCCTAGTAAAAAAACTCAACAAGTTCACTATAAAAGCCATAACAAAAGTTCCTTTTTAAAAAATCATCAGTTTCGATATAAAGACCATAAGAAAATTACCATGTGAAAAAAACAAATTTCAACATAAAAACCAATACAAAAGTTCAAGGTTAAAAAACTCACAAATTTCAATATAAAGACCATAAGAAAAGTTCCAAGTGAAAAAAACCACAAACTTCACCATAAAATCTATTACAAAAGTCAAATTTTAAAAAAAAAACCATAACATAAGGTCGATTTGAAAAAACTGATCAATTTCAGTATAGAGACCATTACAAAAGTTCAGAGTTAAAAAACTCCAAAATTTCAATAAAAAAACCATAACGAAAGTTCCATTTGAAAAAACTCACCAATTTCGGTATAAAGACCGTTACAAAAGTTCAAAGTTAAAAAACTAACAAATTTCAATATAAGGACCATAAGAAAAGTTCCAAGTGGAAAAAATCACCAATTTCACCATAAAAACCATTACGAAAGTTCAAAGTTTAAAAAACTCCCCAATTTCACTATAAAAACCATTACAAAAGTTCCTAATAAAAAACTCAACAATTTCACTATAAAAGCCATAACAAAAGTTCCATTTGAAAAAACTCATCAATTTCAATATAAAGACCATAAGAAAAGTTCCATGTGAAAAAAATCACCAATTTCACCATAAAAACCATTACAAAAGTTCCTAGTAAAAAAACTCAACAAGTTCACTATAAAAGTCATAACAAAAGTTCCTTTTTAAAAAATCATCAGTTTCGATATAAAGACCATAAGAAAATTACCATGTGAAAAAAACAAATTTCAACATAAAAACCAATACAAAAGTTCAAGGTTAAAAAACTCACAAATTTCAATATAAAGACCATAAGAAAAGTTCCAAGTGAAAAAAACCACAAACTTCACCATAAAATCTATTACAAAAGTCAAAGTTTAAAAAAAAAAACCATAACATAAGGTCGATTTGAAAAAACTGATCAATTTCAGTATAGAGACCATTACAAAAGTTCAAAGTTAAAAAACTCCAAAATTTCAATAAAAAAACCATAACAAAAGTTCCATTTGAAAAAACTCACCAATTTCGGTATAAAGACCGTTACAAAAGTTCAAAGTTAAAAAACTAACAAATTTCAATATAAGGACCATAAGAAAAGTTCCAAGTGGAAAAAATCATCAATTTCACCATAAAAACCATTACGAAAGTTCAAAGTTTAAAAAACTCCCCAATTTCACTATAAAAACCATTACAAAAGTTCCTAATAAAAAACTCAACAATTTCACTATAAAAGCCATAACAAAAGTTCCATTTGAAAAAACTCATCAATTTCAATATAAAGACCATAAGAAAAGTTCCATGTGAAAAAAATCACCAATTTCACCATAAAATCCATTACAAAAGTTCAAAGTTTAAAAAAATCACCAATTTCACTATAAAAACCATTACAAAAACTCCTAGCAAAAAAATCAACAATTTCACCATAAAATCCATAACAAAAGGTCGATTTGAAAAAACTTATCAATTTCAGTATAAAGACAATTCCAAAAGTTCAAGGTTAAAAAACTCCCCAATTTCAATAAAAAAACCATAACAAAAGCTCTGTTTGAGAAAACTCACCAATTTCAGTATAAACACCATTACAAAAGTTCAAAGTTAAAAAATCACAAATTTCAATATAAAGACCATAACAAAAGTTCTAAGTGAAAAAAAATCTACAACTTCACCATAAAAACCATTACAAAAGGTCAAAGTACAAAAAACTCCCCAATTTCACAATAAAAACCATTACAAAAGTTCCTAGTAAAAAATTCAACAATTTCACCATAAAAACCATTACAAAAGGTAGATTTAAAAAAACTTATACATTTCAGCACAAAGACCATTACAAAAGTTCAAAGTTAAAAAACTCCCCAATTTCAATAAAAAATACCATAACAAAAGTTCCGTTTGAGAAAACTCACCAATTTCAGCATAAAGACCATTACAAAAGTTCAAAGTTAAAAAAACTCACAAATTTCAATATAAAGACCATAAGAAAAGTTCCAAGTGAAAAAAATCACTAATTTCACTGTAAAAACCATTACAAAAGTTCAAAGTTAAAAAAAATCACCAATTTCATAATAAAAACCATTTCAAAATTTCATAGTAAAGAATTCAACAATTTCACCATAACAACCATAACAAAAGGTCGATTTGAAAAAACTCATCAATTTCAGTATAAAGACCATTACAAAAGTTCAAAGTTAAAAAACTCCCCAATTTCAATAAAAAATACCGTAACAAAAGTTCCGTTTGAGAAAACTCACCAATTTCAGCATAAAGACCATTACAAAAGTTCAAAGTTAAAAAAACTCACAAATTTCAATATAAGGACCATAAGAAAAGTTCCAAGTGAAAAAAATCACTAATTTCACCGTAAAAACCATTACAAAAGTTCAAAGTTTAAAAAAATCACCAATCTCACAATAAAAACCATTTCAAAAGTTCATAGTAAAGAATTCAACAATTTCACCATAACAACCATAACAAAAGGTCGATTTGAAAAAACTCATCAATTTTAGTATAAAGACCATTACAAAAGTTCAAAGTTAAAAAACTCCCCAATTTCAATAAAAAAACCATAAGAAAAGTTTCGTTTAAGAAAACTCACCAATTTTAGTATAAAGACCATTACAAAAGTTCAAAGTTAAAAAACTCACAAATTTCAATATAAAGACCATAACAAAAGTTCCAAGTGAAAAAAATCACCAATTTCACCATAAAAACCATTACCAAAGTTCAAAGTTTAAAAAATTCCCCAATATTACTATCAAAACCATTACAAAAGTTCCTAGTAAAAAACTCAATAATTTCACTATAAAAGCCATAACAAAAGTTCCATTTGAAAAAACTCATCAATTTCAATATAAAGACCATAAGAAAGGTTCCATGTGAAAAAAATCAACAATTTCACCATAAAAACCAATAAAAAAGTTCAAGGTTAAAAAACACACAAATTTCAATATAAAGACCATAAGAAAAGATCCAAGTGAAAACAATCGCCAACTTCACCACAAAATTCGTAACAAAAGTTCAAAGTTTAAAAAAATCACCAATTTCACTATAAAAACAATGACAAAAAGTCCTAGTAAAAAATTCAACAATTTCACCATAAAAACCATAACAAAAGGTCGATTTGAAAAAACTCATCAATTTCAATATAAAGACCATTACTACAGTTTCAAGTGAAAAAAATCATAAATTTTACCATAAAAACCATTACGAAAGTTCAAAGCTTAAAAAACACCCCAATTTCACTATAAAAACCATTACAAAAGTTCCTAGTAAAAAAACTCAACAAGTTCACAATAAAAGCCATAACAAAAGTTCCTTTTGAAAAAATCATAAGTTTCGATATAAAGACCATAAGAAAATTACCATGTGAAAAAAACAAATTTCAACATAAAAACCAATACAAAAGTTCAAGGTTAAAAAACTCACAAATTTCAATATAAAGACCATAAGAAAAGTTCCAAGTGAAAAAAACCGCAAATATCACCATAAAATCTATTACAAAAATCAAAGTTTTAAAAAAAAACCATAACATAAGGTCGATTTGAAAAAACTGATCAATTTCAGTATAGAGACCATTACAAAAGTTCAGAGTTAAAAAACTCCAGAATTTCAATAAAAAAACCATAACAAAAGTTCCATTTGAAAAAACTCACCAATTTCGGTATAAAGACCGTTACAAAAGTTCAAAGTTAAAAAACTAACAAATTTCAATATAAGGACCATAAGAAAAGTTCCAAGTGGAAAAAATCACCAATTTCACCATAAAAACCATTACGAAAGTTCAAAGTTTAAAAAACTCCCCAATTTCACTATAAAAACCATTACAAAAGTTCCTAATAAAAAACTCAACAATTTCACTATAAAAGCCATAACAAAAGTTCCATTTGAAAAAACTCATCAATTTCAATATAAAGACCATAAGAAAAGTTCCATGTGAAAAAAATCACCAATTTCACCATAAAATCCATTACAAAAGTTCAAAGTTTAAAAAAATCACCAATTTCACTATAAAAACCATTACAAAAACTCCTAGCAAAAAATTCAACAATTTCACCATAAAATCCAAAACAAAAGGTCGATTTGAAAAAACTTATCAATTTCAGTATAAAGACAATTCCAAAAGTTCAAGGTTAAAAAACTCCCCAATTTCAATAAAAAAAACCATCACAAAAGCTCTGTTTGAGAAAACTCACAATTTCAGTATAAAGACCATTACATAAGTTCAAAGTTAAAAAATCACAAATTTCAATATAAAGACCATAACAAAAGTTCCAAGTGAAAAAAAATCTACAACTTCACCATAAAAACCATTACAAAAGTTCAAAGTACAAAAAACTCCCCAATTTCACAATAAAAACCATTACAAAAGTTCCTAGTAAAAAATTCAACAATTTCACCATAAAACCCATTACAAAAGGTCGATTTAAAAAAACTTATCAATTTCAGCAAAGACCATTACAAAAGTTCAAAGTTAAAAAACTCCCCAATTTCAATAAAAAATACCATAACAAAATTTCTGTTTGAGAAATCTCACCAATTTCAGCAGAAAGACCATTACAAAAGTTCAAAGTTAAAAAAACTCACAAATTTCAATATAAAGACCATAAGAAAAGTTCCAAGTGAAAAAAATCATTAATTTCACCGTAAAAACCATTACAAAAGTTCAAAGTTTAAAAAAATCACAAATTTCACAATAAAAACCATTTCAAAAGTTCCTAGTAAAGAATTCAACAATTTCACCATAACAACCATAACAAAAGGTCGATTTGAAAAAACTCATCAATTTCAGTATAAAGACCATTACAAAAGTTCAAAGTTAAAAAGCTCCCCAATTTCAATAAAAAAAACCATAACAAAAGTTCCGTTTAAGAAAACTCACCAATTTTAGTATAAAGACCATTACAAAAGTTCAAAGTTAAAAAACTCACAAATTTCAATATAAAGACCATAACAAGAGTTCCAAGTGAAAAAAATCACCAATTTCATCATAAAAACCATTACCAAAGTTCAAAGTTTAAAAAATTCCCCAATATTACTATCAAAACCATTACAAAAGTTCCTAGTAAAAAATTCAACAATTTCACTATAAAAGCCATAACAAAAGTTCCATTTGAAAAAACTCATAGATTTCAATATAAAGACCATAAGAAAGGTTCCATGTGAAAAAAATCAACAATTTCACCATAAAAACCAATAAAAAAGTTCAAGGTTAAAAAACTCACAAATTTCAATATAAAGACCATAAGATAAGATCCAAGTGAAAACAATCACCAACTTCACCATAAAATCCATAACAAAAGTTCAAAGTTTAAAAAAAATCACCAATTTCACTATAAAAACCATGACAAAAAGTCCTAGTAAAAAATTCAACAATTTCACCATAAAAACCATAACAAAAGGTCGATTTGATAAAACTCATCAATTTCAATATAAAGACCATTACAAAAGTTCTAAGTGAAAAAAATCATCAATTTTACCATAAAAACCATTACGAAAGTTCAAAGTTTAAAATACACCCCAATTTCACTATAAAAACCATTACAAAAGTTCCTATTAAAAAAACTCAACAAGTTCACTATAAAAGCCATAACAAAAGTTCCTTTTGAAAAAATCATTAGTTTCGATATAAAGACCATAAGAAAATTACCATGTGAAAAAAACAAATTTCAACATAAAAACCAATACAAAAGTTCAAGGTTAAAAAACTCACAAATTTCAATATAAAGACCATAAGAAAAGTTCCAAGTGAAAAAAACCGCAAACTTAACCATAAAATCTATTACAAAAGTCAAAGTTTTAAAAAAAAACCATAACATAAGGTCGATTTGAAAAAACTGATCAATTTCAGTATAGAGACCATTACAAAAGTTCAGAGTTAAAAAACTCCAGAATTTCAATAAAAAAACCATAACAAAAGTTTCATTTGAAAAAACTCACCAATTTCGGTATAAAGACCGTTACAAAAGTTAAAAGTTAAAAAACTAACAAATTTCAATATAAGGACCATAAGAAAAGTTCCAAGTGGAAAAAATCACCAATTTCACCATAAAAACCATTACGAAAGTTCAAAGTTTAAAAAACTCCCCAATTTCACTATAAAAACCATTACAAAAATTCCTAATAAAAAACTCAACAATTTAACTATAAAAGCCATAACAAAAGTTCCATTTGAAAAAACTCATCAATTTAAATATAAAGACCATAAGAAAAGTTCCATGTGAAAAAAATCACCAATTTCACCAAAAAATCCATTACAAAAGTTCAAAGTTTAAGAAAATCACCAATTTCACTATAAAAACCATTACAAAAACTCCTAGCAAAAAATTCAACAATTTCACCATAAAATCCATAACAAAAGGTCGATTTGAAAAAACTCATGAATTTCAGTATAAAGACAATTCCAAAAGTTCAAATTTAAAAAACTCCCCAATTTCAATAAAAAAAACCATAACAAAAGTTCCGTTTGAGAAAACTCACCAATTTCAGTATAAAGACCATTACAAAAACTCAAAGTTAAAAAATCACAAATTTCAATATAAATACCATAACAAAAGTTCCAAGTGAAAAAAAATCTACAATTTCACCATAAAAACCATTACAAAAGGTCAAAGTACAAAAAACTCCCCAATTTCACAATAAAAACCATTACAAAAGTTCCAAGTAAAAAATTCAACAATTTCACCATAAAAACCATTACAAAAGGTCGATTTAAAAAAACTTATCAATTTCAGCACAAAGACCATTACAAAAGTTCAAAGTTAAAAAAGTTCCCAATTTCAATTAAAAATATTATAACAAAAGTTCCGTTTGAGAAAACTCACCAATTTCAGCATAAAGACCATTACAAAAGTTCAAAGTTAAAAAAACTCACAAATTTCAATATAAAGACCATAAGAAAAGTTCCAAGTGAAAAAAATCATTAATTTCACCGTAAAAACCATTACAAAAGTTCAAAGTTTAAAAAAATCACAAATTTCACAATAAAAGTCATTTCAAAAGTTCCTAGTAAAGAATTCAACAATTTCACCATAACAACCATAACAAAAGGTCGATTTGAAAAAACTCATCAATTTCAGTATAAAGACCATTACAAAAGTTCAAAGTTAAAAAACTCCCCAATTTCAATAAAAAAAACCATAACAAAAGTTCTGTTTATGAAAACTCACCAATTTTAGTATAAAGACCATTACAAAAGTTCAAAGTTAAAAAACTCACAAATTTCAATATTAAGACCATAACAAAAGTTCCAAGTGAAAAAACTCACCAATTTCACCATAAAAACCATTACCAAAGTTCAAAGTTTAAAAAATTCCCCAATATTACTATCAAAACCATTACAAAAGTTCCTAATAAAAAATTCAACAATTTCACTATAAAAGCCATAACAAAAGTTCCATTTGAAAAAACTCATAGATTACAATATAAAGACCATAAGAAAGGTTCCATGTGAAAAAAATCAACAATTTCACCATAAAAACCAATAAAAAAGTTCAAGGTTAAAAAACTCACAAATTTTAATATAAAGACCATAAGAAAAGATCCAAGTGAAAACAATCACCAACTTCACCATAAAATCCATAACAAAAGTTCAAAGTTTAAAAAAATCACCAATTTCACTATAAAACCATGACAAAAAGTCCTAGTAAAAAATTCAACAATTTCACCATAAAAACCATAACAAAAGGTCGATTTGATAAAACTCATCAATTTCAGTATAAAGACCGTTACAAAAGTTCAAGGTTAAAAAAAATCACCAATTTCACAATAAAAAGCATTTCAAAAGTTCCTAGTAAAGAATTCAACAATTTTACCATAAAAACCATTAAAAAAGGTCGATTTGAAAAAACTCATCAATTTCACTATAAAGACCGTTACAAAAGTTCAAAGTTAAAAAACTCCCAAATTTCAATAAAAAAACCATATCAAAAGTTCCATTTGAAAAAACTCGTCAATTTTAGTATAAAGACCGTTACAAAAGTTCAAAGTTAAAAAAACTAACAAATTTCAATATAAAGACCATAAGAAAAGTTCCACGTGTAAAAAATCACCAATTGCTCCATAAAAACCATTACGAAAATTAAAAGTTTAAAAAACTCCCCAATTTCATTATAAAAACCATTTCAAAAGTTCCTAGTAAAGTATTCAACAATTTCACCATAAAAACCATAACAAAAGGTCGATTTGAAAAAATCATTAATTTTAGTTAAAGACCATTACAAAAGTTCAAAGTTAAAAAACTCACAAATTCCAACTAAAGACCATAACAAAAGTTCCAAGTGAAAAAAATCTACAATTTCACCATAAAAACCATTACAAAAGTTCAAACTTTAAAAAACTCCCCAATTTCACAATAAAAACCATTACAAAAGTTCCTAATAAAAAATTCAACAATTTCATCATAAAAACCATAACAAAAGGTCGATTTGAAAAAACTCATCAATTTCAGTATAAAGACTATTACAAAAGTTCAAAGTTAAAAAACTCCTCAATTTCAATAAAAAAAACCATAACAAAAGTTTCGTTTGAGAAAACTCACCAATTTCATTATATAGACCGTTACAAAAGTTCAAAGTTAAAAAAATACCAAATTTCAATATAAGGACCATAAGAAAAGTTCCAAGTGAAAAAAATCACCAATTTCACCATAAAAACCATTACGAAAGTTCAAAGTTTAAAAAACACCCCAATTTCACTATAAAAACCATTACAAAAGATTTTAGTAAAAAACTCAACAATTTCACTATAAAAGCCATAACAAAAGTTCCATTTGAAAAAACTCATCAATTTCAATATAAAGACCATTACAAAAGTTCAAACTTTAAAAAACTCCCCAATTTCACAATAAAAACCATTACAGAAGTTCCTCGTAAAAAATTCAACAATTTCAGCATAAAAACCATAACAAAAGGGCGATTTGAAAAAACACATCAATTTCAGTATAAAAACCATTACAAAAGTTCAAAGCTAAAAAACTCCTCAATTTCAATAAAAAAAACCATAACAAAAGTTTCGTTTGAGAAAACTCACCAATTTCATTATATAGACCGTTACAAAAGTTCAAAGTTAAAAAATAACAAATTTCAATATAAGGACCATAAGAAAAGTTCCAAGTGAAAAAAATCACCAATTTCACCATAAAAACCATTACGAAAGTTCAAATTAAAAAAACTCCCCAATTTCACTATAAAAACCATTACAAAAGTTCCTAGTAAAAAACTCAACAATTTCACTTTAAAAGCCATAAGAAAAGTTCCATGTGAAAAAAATCAACAATTTCACCATAAAAATCAATACAAAAGTTTAAGTTTAAAAAACTTACAAATTTTTATATAAAGACCATAAGAAAAGTTCAAAGTTAAAAAAACAACCAATTCACCATAAAATCTATTACAAAAGTTCAACGTTTAAAAAAAAGAACCAATTTCACTATAAAAACCATTACAAAAAGTTCTAGTAAAAAATTCAACAATTTCACCCTAAAAACCATAACAAAAGGTCGATTTGAAAAAAATCATCAATTTCAGTATAAAGACCATTACATAAGTTCAAAGTTAAAAACTCTTCAATTTCAATAAAAAAAACCATAACAAAAGTTCCGTTTGAGAAAACTCACCAATTTCAGTATAAAGACCGTTACAAAAGTTCAAAGTTAAAAAACTCACAAATTTCAATATAAAGACCATAACAAAAGTTCCAAGTCAAAAAAATCTACAATTTGACCATAAAAACCATTACAAAAGTTCAAAGTACAAAAAACTCCCAAATTTCAGAGTAAAAACCATTACAAAAGTTCCTAGTAAAAAATTCGACAATTTCACCATAAAAACCATAACAAAAGGTCGATTTGAAAAAACTCATCAATTTCATTATAAAGACCATTACAAAAGTTCAAAGTTAAAAAACTCCTCAATTTCAATAAAAAAAAAACCATAACAAAAGTTTCGTTTGAGAAAACTCACCAATTTCATTATAAAGACCGTTGCAAAAGTTCAAAGTTAAAAAAATAACAAATTTCAATATAAACACCATAAGAAAATTTCCAAGTGAAAAAAATTCCCGATTTCACCATAAAAACCATTACGAAAGTTCAAAGTTTAAAAAACTCCCCAATTTCACTATAAAAACCATTAAAAAAATGTCCTAGTAAAAAATTCAACAATTTCAGCATAAAAACCATAACAAAAGGTCGATTTGAAAAAACTCATCCATTTCAATATAAAGACTAGTACAAAAGTTCAAAGTTAAAAAACTACCCAATTTCAATTAAAAATAACCATACCAAAATTTCCGTTTGAGAAAACTCACCAATTTCAGTATAAAGACCATTACAAAAGTTCAAAGTTAAAAAACTACCCAATTTCAATTAAAAAAAACCATAACAAAATTTCTGTTTGAGAAAACTCACCAATTTCAGTATAAAGACCATTACAAAAGTTCAAAGTTTAAAAACTCACAAATTTCAATATAAAGACCGTAATAAAAGTTCCAAGTGAAAAAAATCTACAATTTGACCATAAAAACATTACAAAAGTTCAATGTACAAAAAACTCCCCAATTTCACAATAAAAACCACTACAAAAGTTCCCAGTAAAAAATTCAACAATTTCACCATAAAAACCATTACAAAAGGTCGATTTAAAAAAACTCATCAATTTCAGTACAAACACCATTACAAATGTTCAAAGATAAAAAGCTCCCCAATTTCAATAAAAAAAACCATAACAAAAGTTCCGTTTGAGAAAACTCACCAATTTCAGTATAAAGACCATTACAAAAGTTCAAAGTTTAAAAAACTCACAAATTTCAATATAAAGAACATACGAAAAGTTCCATGTGAAAAAAATCACTAATTTCACCATAAAAACCATTACAAAAGTTCAAAGTTTAAAAAAATCACCAATTTCTCAATAAAAACCATTTCAAAAGTTCCTAGTAAAGAATTCAACAATTTCACCATAAAAACCATAACTAAAGGTTGATTTGAAAAAACTCATCAATTTCAGTATAAAGACCATTACAAAAGTTCAAAGTTAAAAAACTCCCCAATTTCAATAAAAAAACCTTAACAAAAGTTCCGTTTGAGAAAACTCACAAATTTCAGTATAAAGAGACCATCACAAAAGTTTAAAGTTAAAAAACTCACAAATTTCAATAAAAAAACCATAACAAAAGTTCCGTTTGAGAAAACTCACCAATCTCAGCATAAAGACCATTACAAAAGTTCAAAGTTAAAAAACTCAGAAATTTCAATATAAAGACCATAACAAAAGTTCCATGTGAAAATAATCACCAATTTCACCAAAAAAACCATTACAAAAGTTCAAAGTTAAAAAAACTCCCCAATATCACTATAAAAACCATTACAAAAGTTCCTAGTAAAAAACTCAACAATTTCACTATAAAAGCCTTAACAAAAGTTCCATTTGAAAAAACTCATTAATTTCAATATAAAGACCATAAGAAAAGTTCCATGTGAAAAAAATCAACAATTTCACCATAAAAACCAATACAAAAGTTCAAGGTTAGAAAACTCACAAATTTCAATATAAGACCATAAGAAAAGTTCCAAGTGAAAAAAATCACCAACTTCACCATAAAATCCATTATAAAAGTTCAAAGTTTAAAAAAATCACCAATTTCACTATAAAAACCATTACAAAAAGTCCTAGTAAAAAATTCAACAATTTCAGCATAAAAACTATAACAAAAGGTTGATTTAAAAAACTCATCAATTTCAATATAAAGACCATTACAAAAGTTCAAAGTTAAAAAACTCCATAATTTCAATAAAAAAACCATAACAAAAGTTCCGTTTGAGAAAACTCACCAATTTCAGTATAAAGACAATTACAAAAGTTCAAAGTTAAAAAACTCACAAATTTCAATATAAAGACCATAACAAAAGTTCCAAGTGAAAAAAATCTACAATTTGACCATAAAAACAATTACAAAAGTTCAAAGTACAAAAAACTCCCCAATTTCACAATAAAAACCATTTCAAAAGTTCCTAGTAAAGAATTCAACAATTTCACCATAAAGACCATAACAAAAGGTCGATTTGAAAAACTCGTCAATTTCAGTATAAAGACCGTTACAAAAGTTCAAAGTTAAAAAAAATCCACAATTTCAATAAAAAAAACCATAACAAAAGTTCCGTTGTAGAAAACTCACCAATCTCAGTATAAAGACCATTACAAAAGTGCAAAGTTAAAAACTCACGAATTTTAATATAAAGACCATAACAAAAGTTCCATGTGAAAAAAAATCACCAATTTCACCATAAAAACCATTACAAAAGTTCAAAGTTTAAAAAAACTCCCCAATATCACTATAAAAACCATTACAAAAGTTCCTAGTAAAAAACTCAACAATTTCACTATAAAAGCCATAACAAAAGTACCATTTGAAAAAAATCATCAAATTAAATATAAAGACCATAAGAAAAGTTCCATGTGAAAAAAATCAACAAATTCACCATAAAAACCAATACAAAAGTTCAAGGTTAAAAAACTCACAAATTTCACTATAAAGACCATAAGAAAAGTTTCAAGTGAAAAAAACCACCAATTTCACCATAAAATCCATTATAAAAGTTCAAAATTAAAAAAAATAACCAATTTCACTATAAAAACCATTACAAAAAGTCCTAGTAAAAAATTCAACAATTTCACCACAAAAACCATAACAAAAGTTCGATTTGAAAAAACTCATCAATTTAGATATAAAGACCATTACAAAATTTCAAAGTTAAAAAACTCCCCAATTTCAATAAAAAACCATAACAAAACTTCCGTTTGAGAAAACTCACCAATTTCAGTATAAAGACAATTACAAAAGTTCAAAGTTAAAAAACTCACAAATATCAATATAAAGACCATAACAAAAGTTCCAAGTGAAAAAAATCTACAATTTGACCATAAAAACCATTACAAAAGTTCAAAGTACAAAAAACTCCCCAATTTCATAATAAAAACCATTACAGAAGTTTTTAGTAAAAAATTCAACAATTTCACCATAAAATCCATTAAAAAAGGTCGATTTAAAAAAACTCATCAATTTCAGAACAAACACCATTACAAAATTTCAAAGATAAAAAACTCCCCAATTTCAATAAAAAAAACCATAACAAAAGTTCCGTTTGAGAAAACTCACCAATTTCAGTATAAAGACAATTTAAAAAGTTCAAAGTTAAAAAAAACTTACAAATTTCAATATAATTACCATACGAAAAGTTCCATGTGAAAAAAATCACTAATTTCACCATAAAAACCATTACAAAAGTTCAAAGTTTAAAAAAATCACCAATTTCACAATAAAAACCATTCCAAAAGTTCCTAGTAAAGAATTCAACAATTTCACCATAAAAACCATAACAAAAGGTCGATTTGAAAAACTCATCAATTTCAGTATAAAGACCGTTACAAAAGTTACAAGTTAAAAAACTCCCCAATTTCAATAAAAAAACCATAACAAAAGTTCCGTTTGAAAAAACACACCAATTTCAGTATAAAGACCATTACAAAAGTTTAAAGTTAAAAAACTCACAAATTTCAATATAAAGACCATAACAAAAGTTCCAAGTGAAAAAAATCTACAATTTGACCATAAAAACCATTACAAAAGTTCAAAGTACAAAAAGCTCCCCAATTTCACAATAAAAACCAATACAAAAGTTTTTAGTATAAAATTCAACAATTTCACCATAAAATCCATTAAAAAAGTTCAAAGATAAAAAACTCCCCAATTTCAATAAAAAAAAACCATAACAAAAGTTTCGTTTGAGAAAACTAACCAATTTCAGTATAAAGACCGTTACAAAAGTTCAAAGTTAAAAAACTCCCCAATTTCAATAAAAAAACCGTAACAAAAGTTCCGTTTGAGAAAACACACCAATTTCAGTATAAAGACCATTACAAAAGTTCAAAGTTAAAAAACTCACAAATTTCAATATAAAGACCATAACAAAAGTTCCAAGTGAAAAAAATCTACAATTTGACCATAAAAACCATTACAAAAGTTCAAAGTACAAAAAACTCCCCAATTTCACAATAAAAACCAATACAAAAGTTTTTAGTATAAAATTCAACAATTTCACCATAAAATCCATTAAAAAAGTTCAAAGATAAAAACTCCCCAATTTCAATAAAAAAAACCATAACAAAAGTTCCGTTTGAGAAAACTCACCAATTTCAGTATAAAGACAATTTAAAAAGTTCAAAGTTAAAAAACTCACAAATTTCAATATAAAGACCATACTAAAAGTTCCATGTGAAAAAAATCACTAATTTCACCATAAAAACCATTACAAAAGTTCAAAGTTTAAAAAAATCACCAATTTCACAATAAAAACCATTCCAAAAGTTCCTAGTAAAGAATTCAACAATTTCACCATAAAAACCATAACAAAAGGTCGATTTGAAAAACTCATCAATTTCAGTATAATGACCGTTACAAAAGTTCAAAGTTAAAAAACTCCCCAATTTCAATAAAAAAACCATAACAAAAGTTTCGTTTGAGAAAACACACCAATTTCAGTATAAAGACCATTACAAAAGTTCAAAGTTAAAAAACTTACAAATTTCAATATAAAGACCATAACAAAAGTTCCAAGTGAAAAAATTCTACAATTTGACCATAAAAACCATTACAAAAGTTCAAAGTACAAAAAACTCCCCAATTTCACAATAAAAACCATTACAAAAGTTCCTAGTAAAAAATTCAACAATTTCACCATAAAATCCATTACAAAAGGTCGATTTAAATAAACTCATCAATTTCAGTACAAACACCATTACAAAAGTTCAAAATTAAAAAACTCCCCAATTTCAATAAAAAAACCATAACAAAAGTTCCGTTTGAGAAAACTCACCAATTTCTGTATAAAGACAATTACAAAAGTTCAAAGTTAAAAAAACTCACAAATTTCAATATAAAGACCATACGAAAAGTTCCATGTGAAAAAAATCACTAATTTCGCCATAAAAACCATTACAAAAGTTCAAAGTTTAAAAAAATCACCAATTTCACAATAAAAACCATTTCAAAAGTTCCTAGTAAAGAATTCAATAATTTCACCATAAAAACCATAATAAAGGTCGATTTGAAAAACTCATCAATTTCAGTATAAAGACCGCTACAAAAGTTCATAGTTAAAAAACTCTCCAATTTCAATAAAAAAACCATAACAAAAGTTCCGTTTGAGAAAACACACAATTTAAGTATAAAGACAATTACAAAAGTTCAAAGTTAAAAAAAAAACACAAATTTCAATATAAAGACCATACGAAAAGTTCCATGTGAAAAAAATCACTAATTTCACCATAAAAACCATTACAAAAGTTCAAAGTTTAAAAAAATCACCAATTTCATAATAAAAACCATTTCAAAAGTTCCTAGTAAAGAATTCAACAATTTCACCATAAAAACCATAACAAAAGGTCGATTTGAAAAACTCATCAATTTCAGTATAAAGACCGTTACAAAAGTTCAAAGTTAAAAAGCTCCCCAATTTCAATTAAAAAAACCATAACAAAAGTTCCGTTTGAGAAAACTCACCAATTTCAGTATAAAGACAATTACAAAAGTTCAAAGTTTAAAAAACTCACAAATTTCAATATAAAGACCATACGAAAAGTTCCATGTGAAAAAAATCACTAATTTCACCATAAAAACCATTACAAAAGTTCAAAGTTTATTAAAATCACCAATTTGACAATAAAAACCATTTCGAAAATTCCTAGTAAAGAATTCAACAATTTCACCATAAAAACCATAAGAAAAGGTCGATTTGAAAAACTCATGAATTTCAGTATAAAGACCGTTAGAAAAGTTCAAAGTTAAAAAACTCACACATTTCAATAAAAAAACCATAACAAAAGTTCCGTTTGAGAAAACTCACCAATTTCAGTATAAAGACAATTACAAAAGTTCAAAGTTAAAATACTCTCAAATTTCAATATAAAAACCATAACAAAAGTTCCAAGTGAAAAAAAATCTACAATTTGACCATAAAAACTATTACAAAAAAGGTCAAAATACAAAAAAACTCTCCAATTTCACAATAAAAACCATTACAAAAGTTCCTAGTAAAAAATTCAATAATTTCACCATAAAATCCATTACAAAAGGTCGATTTAAATAAACTCATCAATTTCAGTACAAACAGCATTACAAGAGTTCAAAGATAAAAAAACTCCCCAATTTCAATAAAAAAAACCTTAACAAAAGTTCCGTTTGAGAAAACTCACCAATTTCAGTATGAAGACAATTACAAAAGTTCAAAGTTAAAAAACCCCACAGATTTAAATATAAAGACCATACGAAAAGTTCCATGTGAAAAAAATCACTAATTTCACCATAAAAACCATTACAAAAGTTCAAAGTTTAAAAAAATCACCAATTTCACAATAAAAACCATTTCATAAGTTCCTAGTAAAGAATTTAACAATTTCACCATAAAAACCATAACAAAAGGTCGATTTGAAAAACTCATCAATTTCAGTATAAAGACCGTTACAAAAGTTCAAAGTTAAAAAACTCCCCAATTTCAATAAAAAAAACCATAACAAAAGTTCCGTTTGAGAAAACTCACCAATTTCAGTATAAAGACAATTACAAAAATTCAAAGTTAAAAAAACTCACAAATTTCAATATAAAGACCATACGAAAAGTTCCATGTTAAAAAAATCACTAATTTCACCATAAAAACCATTACAAAAGTTCAAAGTTTAAAAAAATCACCAATTTCACAATAAAAACCATTTCAAAAGTTCCTAGTAAAGAATTCAACAATTTCACAATAAAAACCATCACAAAAGGTCGATTTGAAAAACTCATCAATTTCAGAATAAAGACCGTTACAAAAGTTCAAGGTTAAAAAACTCACCAATTTCAATAAAAAAACCATAAGAAAAGTTCCGTTTTAGAAAACTCACCAATTTCAGTATAAAGACAAATACAAAAGTTCAAAGTTAAAAAAACTCAAAAGTTTCAATATAAAAACCATACGAAAAGTTCCATGTGAAAAAAATCACTAATTTCACCATAAAAACCATTACAAAAAATCAAAGTTTAAAAAAATCACCAATTTCACAATAAAAACCATTTCAAAAGTTCCTAGTAAAGAATTCAACAATTTCACCATAAAATCCATTACAAAAGGTCGATTTAAATAAACTCATCAATTTCAGTACAAACAGCATTACAAGAGTTCAAAGATAAAAAAAACTCCCCAATTTCAATAAAAAAACCTTAACAAAAGTTCCGTTTGAGAAAACTCACCAATTTCAGTATAAAGACAATTACAAAAGTTCAAAGTTAAAAAACCCCACAAATTTAAATATAAAGACCATACGAAAAGTTCCATGTGAAAAAAATCACTAATTTCACCATAAAAACCATTACAAAAGTTCAAAGTTTAAAAAAATCACCAATTTCACAATAAAAACCATTTCATAAGTTCCTAGTAAAGAATTTAACAATTTCACCATAAAAACCATAACAAAAGGTCGATTTGAAAAACTCATCAATTTTAGTATAAAGACCGTTACAAAATTTCAAAGTTAAAAAACTCCCCAATTTCAATAAAAAAACCATAACAAAAGTTCCGTTTGAGAAAACTCACCAATTTCAGTATAAAGACAATTACAAAAATTCAAAGTTAAAAAAACTCACAAATTTCAATATAAAGACCATACGAAAAGTTCCATGTTAAAAAAATCACTAATTTCACCATAAAAACCATTACAAAAGTTCAAAGTTTAAAAAAATCACCAATTTCACAATAAAAACCATTTCAAAAGTTCCTAGTAAAGAATTCAACAATTTCACAATAAAAACCATAACAAAAGGTCGATTTGAAAAACTCATCAATTTCAGTATAAAGACCGTTACAAAAGTTCAAGGTTAAAAAACTCACCAATTTCAATAAAAAAACCATAAGAAAAGTTCCGTTTTAGAAAACTCACCAATTTCAGTATAAAGACAAATACAAAAGTTCAAAGTTAAAAAAACTCAAAAATTTCAATATAAAAACCATACGAAAAGTTCCATGTGAAAAAAATCACTAATTTCACCATAAAAACCATTACAAAAAATCAAAGTTTAAAAAAATCACCAATTTCACAATAAAAACCATTTCAAAAGTTCCTAGTAAAGAATTCAACAATTTCACCATAAAATCCATTACAAAAGGTCGATTTAAATAAACTCATCAATTTCAGTACAAACACCATTACAAAAGTTCAAAGATAAAAAACTCCCCAATTTCAATAAAAAAACCATAACAAAAGTTCCGTTTGAGAAAACTCACCAATTTCAGTATAAAGACAATTACAAAAGTTCAAAGTTAAAAAAACTCACAAATTTCAACATAAAGACCATACGAAAAGTTCCATGTGAAAAAAATCACTAATCTCACCATAAAAACCATTACAAAAGTTCAAAGTTTAAAAAAATCACCAATTTCACAATAAAAACCATTTCTAAAGTTCCTAGTAAAGAATTCAACAATTTCACCATAAAATATATTACAAAAGGTCGATTTAAATAAACTCATCAATTTTAGTACAAACACCATTACAAAAGTTCAAAGATATAAAAAAAACTCGCCAATTTCAATAAAAAAAACCATAACAAAAGTTCCGTTTGAGAAATCTCACCAATTTCAATATAAAGACAATTACAAAAGTTAAAAGTTAAAAAAACTCACAAATTTCAATATAAAGACCATACGGAAAGTTCCATGTGAAAAAAATCATTAATTTCACCATAAAAACCATTACAAAAGTTCAAAGTTTAAAAACATCACCAATTTCACAATAAAAACCATTTCAAAAGTTCCTAGTAAAGAATTCAACAGTTTCACCATAAAAACCATAAAAAAGGTCGATTTGAAAAACTCATCAATTTCAGTATAAAGACCGTTACAAAAGTTCAAAGTTAAAAAACTCCCCAATTTCAATAAAAAAAAACCATAACAAAAGTTCCGTTTGAGAAACCTCACCAATTTCAGTATAAAGACCATTACAAAAGTTCAAAGTTTAAAAACTCACAAATTTCAATATAAAGACCATAAAAAAGTTCCAAGTGAAAAAAATCAACAATTTGACCATAAAAACCATTACAAAAGTTCAAAGTACAAAAAACTCCCCAATTTCACAATAAAAACCATTACAAAAGTTCCTAGTAAAAAATTCAACAATTTAACAATAAAATCCATTACAAAAGGTCGATTTAAATAAACTCATCAATTTCAGTACAAACACCATTACAAAAGTTCAAAGTTAAAAAACTCCCCAATTTCAATAAAAAAAACCATAACAAAAGTTCCGTTTGAGAAAACTCACCAATTTCAGTATAAAGACAATTACAAAAGTTCAAAGTTAAAAAAACTCACAAATTTCAATATAAAGACCATACGAAAAGTTCCATGTTAAAAAAATCACTAATTTCACCATAAAAACCATTACAAAAGTTCAAAGTTTAAAAAAATCACCAATTTCACAATAAAAACCATTTCAAAAGTTCCTAGTAAAGAATTCAACAATTTCACAATAAAAACCATAACAAAAGGTCGATTTGAAAAACTCATCAATTTCAGTATAAAGACCGTTACAAAAGTTCAAGGTTAAAAAACTCACCAATTTCAATAAAAAAACCATAAGAAAAGTTCCGTTTTAGAAAACTCACCAATTTCAGTATAAAGACAAATACAAAAGTTCAAAGTTAAAAAAACTCAAAAATTTCAATATAAAAACCATACGAAAAGTTCCATGTGAAAAAAATCACTAATTTCACCATAAAAACCATTACAAAAAATCAAAGTTTAAAAAAATCACCAATTTCACAATAAAAACCATTTCAAAAGTTCCTAGTAAAGAATTCAACAATTTCACCATAAAATCCATTACAAAAGGTCGATTTAAATAAACTCATCAATTTCAGTACAAACACCATTACAAAAGTTCAAAGATAAAAAACTCCCCAATTTCAATAAAAAAACCATAACAAAAGTTCCGTTTGAGAAAACTCACCAATTTCAGTATAAAGACAATTACAAAAGTTCAAAGTTAAAAAAACTCACAAATTTCAACATAAAGACCATACGAAAAGTTCCATGTGAAAAAAATCACTAATCTCACCATAAAAACCATTACAAAAGTTCAAAGTTTAAAAAAATCACCAATTTCACAATAAAAACCATTTCTAAAGTTCCTAGTAAAGAATTCAACAATTTCACCATAAAATATATTACAAAAGGTCGATTTAAATAAACTCATCAATTTTAGTACAAACACCATTACAAAAGTTCAAAGATATAAAAAAAACTCGCCAATTTCAATAAAAAAAACCATAACAAAAGTTCCGTTTGAGAAATCTCACCAATTTCAATATAAAGACAATTACAAAAGTTAAAAGTTAAAAAAACTCACAAATTTCAATATAAAGACCATACGGAAAGTTCCATGTGAAAAAAATCATTAATTTCACCATAAAAACCATTACAAAAGTTCAAAGTTTAAAAACATCACCAATTTCACAATAAAAACCATTTCAAAAGTTCCTAGTAAAGAATTCAACAGTTTCACCATAAAAACCATAAAAAAGGTCGATTTGAAAAACTCATCAATTTCAGTATAAAGACCGTTACAAAAGTTCAAAGTTAAAAAACTCCCCAATTTCAATAAAAAAAACCATAACAAAAGTTCCGTTTGAGAAACCTCACCAATTTCAGTATAAAGACCATTACAAAAGTTCAAAGTTTAAAAACTCACAAATTTCAATATAAAGACCATAAAAAAGTTCCAAGTGAAAAAAATCAACAATTTGACCATAAAAACCATTACAAAAGTTCAAAGTACAAAAAACTCCCCAATTTCACAATAAAAACCATTACAAAAGTTCCTAGTAAAAAATTCAACAATTTAACAATAAAATCCATTACAAAAGGTCGATTTAAATAAACTCATCAATTTCAGTACAAACACCATTACAAAAGTTCAAAGTTAAAAAACTCCCCAATTTCAATAAAAAAAACCATAACAAAAGTTCCGTTTGAGAAAACTCACCAATTTCAGTATAAAGACAATTACAAAAGTTCAAAGTTAAAAAAACTCACAAATTTCAATATAAAGACCATACGAAAAGTTCCATGTTAAAAAAATCACTAATTTCACCATAAAAACCATTACAAAAGTTCAAAGTTTAAAAAAATCACCAATTTCATAATAAAAACCTTTTCAAAAGTTCCTAGTAAAGAATTCAACAATTTCACCATAAAAACCAAAACAAAAGGTCGATTTGAAAAACTCATCAATTTCAGTATAAAGACCGTTACAAAAGTTCAAAGTTAAAAAACTCCCCAATTTCAATAAAAAAACCATAACAAAAGTTCCGTTTGAGAAACCTCACCAATTTCAGTATAAAGACCATTACAAAAGTTCAAAGTTAAAAAACTCACAAATTTCAATATAAAGACCATAAAAAAGTTTCAAGTGAAAAAAATCAACAATTTGACCATAAAAACCATTACAAAAGTTCAAAGTACAAAAAACTCACCAATTTCACAATAAAAACCATTACAAAAGTTCCTAGTAAAGAATTCAACAATTTCACCATAAAATCCATTACAAAAGGTCGATTTAAATAAACTCATCAATTTCAGTACAAACAGCATTACAAGAGTTCAAAGATAAAAAAACTCCCCAATTTCAATAAAAAAACCTTAACAAAAGTTCCGTTTGAGAAAACTCACCAATTTCAGTATAAAGACAATTACAAAAGTTCAAAGTTAAAAAACCCCACAAATTTAAATATAAAGACCATACGAAAAGTTCCATGTGAAAAAAATCACTAATTTCACCATAAAAACCATTACAAAAGTTCAAAGTTTAAAAAAAACACCAATTTCACAATAAAAACCATTTCATAAGTTCCTAGTAAAGAATTTAACAATTTCACCATAAAAACCATAACAAAAGGTCGATTTGAAAAACTCATCAATTTCAGTATAAAGACCGTTACAAAAGTTCAAAGTTAAAAAACTCCCCAATTTCAATAAAAAAAACCATAACAAAAGTTCCGTTTGAGAAAACTCACCAATTTCAGTATAAAGACAATTACAAAAGTTCAAAGTTAAAAAAACTCACAAATTTCAATATAAAGACCATACGAAAAGTTCCATGTTAAAAAAATCACTAATTTCACCATAAAAACCATTACAAAAGTTCAAAGTTTAAAAAAATCACCAATTTCATAATAAAAACCTTTTCAAAAGTTCCTAGTAAAGAATTCAACAATTTCACCATAAAAACCAAAACAAAAGGTCGATTTGAAAAACTCATCAATTTCAGTATAAAGACCGTTACAAAAGTTCAAAGTTAAAAAACTCCCCAATTTCAATAAAAAAACCATAACAAAAGTTCCGTTTGAGAGACCTCACCAATTTCAGTATAAAGACCATTACAAAAGTTCAAAGTTAAAAAACTCCAAATTTCAATATAAAGACCATAAAAAAGTTTCAAGTGAAAAAAATCAACAATTTGACCATAAAAACCATTACAAAAGTTCAAAGTACAAAAAACTCACCAATTTCACAATAAAAACCATTACAAAAGTTCCTAGTAAAGAATTCAACAATTTCACCATAAAATCCATTACAAAAGGTCGATTTAAATAAACTCATCAATTTTAGTACAAACAGCATTACAAGAGTTCAAAGATAAAAAACTCCCCAATTTCAATAAAAAAACCTTAACAAAAGTTCCGTTTGAGAAAACTCACCAATTTCAGTATAAAGACAATTACAAAAGTTCAAAGTTAAAAAACCCCACAAATTTAAATATAAAGACCATACGAAAAGTTCCATGTGAAAAAAATCACTAATTTCACCATAAAAACCATTACAAAAGTTCAAAGTTTAAAAAAAACACCAATTTCACAATAAAAACCATTTCATAAGTTCCTAGTAAAGAATTTAACAATTTCACCATAAAAACCATAACAAAAGGTCGATTTGAAAAACTCATCAATTTTAGTATAAAGACCGTTACAAAAGTTCAAAGATAAAAAAACTCCCCAATTTCAATAAAAAAACCATAACAAAAGTTCCGTTTGAGAAAACTCACCAATTTCAGTATAAAGACAATTACAAAAGTTCAAAGTTAAAAAAAACTCACAAATTTCAATATAAAGACCATACGAAAAGTTCCATGTGAAAAAAATCACTAATTTCACCATAAAAACCATTACAAAAGTTCAAAGTTTAAAAAAATCACCAATTTCACAATAAAAACCTTTTCAAAAGTTCCTAGTAAAGAATTCAACAATTTCACCATAAAAACCCAAACAAAAGGTCGATTTGAAAAACTCATCAATTTCAGTATAAAGACCGTTACAAAAGTTCAAAGTTAAAAAACTCCCCAATTTCAATAAAAAAACCATAACAAAAGTTCTGTTTGAGAAACCTCACCAATTTCAGTATAAAGACCATTACAAAAGTTCAAAGTTAAAAAACTCACAAATTTCAATATAAAGACCATAAAAAAGTTCCAAGTGAAAAAAATCAACAATTTGACCATAAAAACCATTACAAAAGTTCAAAGTACAAAAAACTCACCAATTTCACAATAAAAACCATTACAAAAGTTCCTAGTAAAGAATTCAACAATTTCACCATAAAATCCATTACAAAAGGTCGATTTAAATAAACTCATCAATTTCAGTACAAACAGCATTACAAGAGTTCAAAGATAAAAAAACTCCCCAATTTCAATAAAAAAACCTTAACAAAAGTTTCGTTTGAGAAAACTCACCAATTTCAGTATAAAGACAATTACAAAAGTTCAAAGTTAAAAAACCCCACAAATTTAAATATAAAGACCATACGAAAAGTTCCATGTGAAAAAAATCACTAATTTCACCATAAAAACCATTACAAAAGTTCAAAGTTTAGAAAAATCACCAATTTCACAATAAAAACCATTTCATAAGTTCCTAGTAAAGAATTTAACAATTTCACCATAAAAACCATAACAAAAGGTCGATTTGAAAAACTCCTCAATTTTAGTATAAAGATCGTTACAAAAGTTCAAAGTTAAAAAACTCCCCAATTTCAATAAAAAAACCATAACAAAAGTTCCGTTTGAGAAAACTCACCAATTTCAGTATAAAGACAATTACAAAAATTCAAAGTTAAAAAAACTCACAAATTTCAATATAAAGACCATACGAAAAGTTCCATGTTAAAAAAATCACTAATTTCACCATAAAAACCATTACAAAAGTTCAAAGTTTAAAAAAATCACCAATTTCACAATAAAAACCATTTCAAAAGTTCCTAGTAAAGAATTCAACAATTTCACAATAAAAACCATAACAAAAGGTCGATTTGAAAAACTCATCAATTTCAGTATAAAGACCGTTACAAAAGTTCAAGGTTAAAAAACTCACCAATTTCAATAAAAAAACCATAAGAAAAGTTCCGTTTTAGAAAACTCACCAATTTCAGTATAAAGACAAATACAAAAGTTCAAAGTTAAAAAAACTCAAAAATTTCAATATAAAAACCATACGAAAAGTTCCATGTGAAAAAAATCACTAATTTCACCATAAAAACCATTACAAAAAATCAAAGTTTAAAAAAATCAACAATTTCACAATAAAAACCATTTCAAAAGTTCCTAGTAAAGAATTCAACAATTTCACCATAAAATCCATTACAAAAGGTCGATTTAAATAAACTCATCAATTTCAGTACAAACACCATTACAAAAGTTCAAAGATAAAAAACTCCCCAATTTCAATAAAAATACCATAACAAAAGTTCCGTTTGAGAAAACTCACCAATTTCAGTATAAAGACAATTACAAAAGTTCAAAGGTAAAAAAACTCACAAATTTCAATATAAAGACCACACGAAAAGTTCCATGTGAAAAAAATCACTAATCTCACCATAAAAACCATTACAAAAGTTCAAAGTTTAAAAAAATCACCAATTTCACAATAAAAACCATTTCTAAAGTTCCTAGTAAAGAATTCAACAATTTCACCATAAAATATATTACAAAAGGTCGATTTAAATAAACTCATCAATTTTAGTACAAACACCATTACAAAAGTTCAAAGATAAAAAAAACTCGCCAATTTCAATAAAAAAAACCATAATTAAAAGTTCCGTTTGAGAAAACTCACCAATTTCAATATAAAGACAATTACAAAAGTTCAAAGTTTAAAAAACTCACAAATTTCAATATAAAGACCATACGAAAAGTTCCATGTGAAAAAAATCATTAATTTCACCATAAAAACCATTACAAAAGTTCAAAGTTTAAAAACATCACCAATTTCACAATAAAAACCATTTCAAAAGTTCCTAGTAAAGAATTCAACAGTTTCACCATAAAAACCATAAAAAAAGGTCGATTTGAAAAACTCATCAATTTCAGTATAAAGACCGTTACAAAAGTTCAAAGTTAAAAAACTCCCCAATTTCAATAAAAAAAACCATAACAAAAGTTCCGTTTGAGAAAACTCACCAATTTCAGTATAAAGACAATTACAAAAGTTCAAAGTTAAAAAAACTCACAAATTTCAATATAAAGACGATACGAAAAGTTCCATGTTAAAAAAATCACTAATTTCACCATAAAAACCATTACAAAAGTTCAAAGTTTAAAAAAATCACCAATTTCACAATAAAAACCATTTCAAAAGTTCCTAGTAAAGAATTCAACAATTTCACCATAAAAACCATAGCAAAAGGTTGATTTGAAAAACTCATCAATTTCAGTATAAAGACCGTTACAAAAGTTCAAAGTTAAAAAAATCTTCAATTTCAATAAAAAAACCATAACAAAAGTTCCGTTTGAGAAAACTCACCAATTTCAGTATAAAGACAATTACAAAAGTTCAAAGTTAAAAAAACTCACAAATTTCAATATAAAGACCATACGAAAAGTTCCATGTGAAAAAAATCACTAATTTCACCATAAAAACCATTACAAAAGTTCAAAGTTTAAAAAAATCACCAATTTCACAATAAAAACCATTTCAAAAGTTCCTAGTAAAGAATTCAACAATTTCACCATAAAAAAATTACAAAAGGTCGATTTAAATAAACTCATCAATTTCAGTACAAACACCATTACAAAAGTTCAAAGATAAAAAACTCCCTAATTTCAATAAAAAGAACCACAACAGAAGTTCCGTTTGAGAAAACTCACAAATTTCAGTATAAAGACAATTACAAAAGTTCAAAGTTAAAAAAACTCACAAATTTCAATATAAAGACCATACGAAAAGTTCCAGGTGAAAAAAATCACTAATTTCACCATAAAAACCATTACAAAAGTTCAAAGTTTAAAAAAACCACCAATTTCACAATAAAAACCATTTCAAAAGTTCCTTGTAAAGAATTCAACAATTTCACCATAAAAACCATAACAAAAGGACGATTTGAAAAACTCATCAATTTCAGTATAAAGACCGTTACAAAAGTTCAAAGTTAAAAAACTCCCCAATTTCAATAAAAAAAACCATAATAAAAGTTCCGTTTGACAAAACTCACCACTTTCAGTATAAAGACCATTACAAAAGTTCAAAGTTAAAAAACTCACAATTTTCAATATAAAGACCATAACAAAAGTTCCAAGTGAAAAAAATTACAATTTGACCATAAAAACCATTACAAAAGTTCAAAGTTTAAAAAAATCACTAATTTCACAATAAAAACCATTTCAAAAGTTCCTAGTAAAGAATTCAACAATTTCACCATAAAAACCATAACAAAAGGTCGATTTGAAAAAACTCACCAATTTCAGTATAAAGACCATTACAAAAGTTCAAAGTTTAAAAACTCACAAATTTCAATATAAAGACGATAACAAAAGTTCCATGTGAAAAAAATCACCAATTTCACCATAAAAACCATTACAAAAGTTCAAAGTTTAAAAAACTCCCCAATATCACTATAAAAACCATTACAAAATTTCCTAGTAAAAAACACAACAATTTCACTATAAAAGCCATAACAAAAGTTCCATTTGAAATAACTCATCAATTTCAATATAAAGACCATAGGAAATGTTCCATGTGAAAAAAATCAACAATTTCACCATAAAAACCAATACAAAAGTTCAAGGTTAAAAAACTCACAAATTTCAATATAAAGACCATAAGAAAAGTTACAAGTGAAAAAAACCACCAACTTCACCATAAAATCCATTATAAAAGTTCAAAGTTTAAAAAAATCACCAATTCACTATAGAAACCATTACAAAAAGTCCTAGTAAAAAATTCAACAATTTCACCATAAAAACCATAACAAAAGGTCGATTTGAAAAAACTCATCAATTTCAATTTAAAGACCATTACAAAAGTTCAAAGTTAAAAAACTCCCCAATTTCAATAAAAAAAAACCATAACAAAAGTTCTGTTTGAGAAAACTCACCAATTTCAGTATAAAGACCATTACAAAAGTTCAAAGTTAAAAACTCACAAATTTCAATATAAACACCATAACAAAAGTTCCAAGTGAAAAAAATCTACAATTTGACCATAAAAACCATTACAAAAGTTCAAAGTACCAAAAACTCCGCAATTTCACAATAAAAACCATTACAAAAGTTCCTAGTAAAAAAATTCAACAATTTCACCGTAAAATCCATTACAAAAGGTCGATTTAAAAAAACTCATCAATTTCAGTACAAACACCACTACAAAAGTTCAATGATAAAAAACTCCCCAATTTCAAAAAAAAAAACCATAACAAAAGTTCCGTTTGAGAAAACTCACCAATTTCAGTATAAAGACAATTCAAAAAGTTCAAAGTTAAAAAAACTCACAAACTTCAATATGAAGACCATACGAAAAGTTCCATGTGAAAAAAATCACCAATTTCACCATAAAAACATTACAAAAGTTCAAAGTTTTAAAAAATCACCAATTTCACAATAAAAACCATTTCAAAAGTTCCTAGTAAAGAATTCAACAATTTCACCATAAAAACCATAACAAAAGGTCGATTTGAAAAACTCATCAATTTCAGTATAAAGACCGTTACAAAAGTTCAAAGTTAAAAAACTCCCCAATTTAAATAAAAAAAACCATAATAAAAGTTTCGTTTGAGAAAACACACCAATTTCAGTATAAAGACCATTACAAAAGTTCAAAGTTAAAAAACTCACAAATTTCAATATAAAGACCATAAAAAAAGTTCCAAGTGAAAAAAATCTACAATTTGACCATAAAAACCATTACAAAAGTTCAAAGTACAAAAAACTCCCCAATTTCACAATAAAAACCATTGCAAAAGTTTCTAGTAAAAAATTCAACAATTTCACCATAAAATCCATTACAAAAGGTGGATTTAAAAAAAACTCATCAATTTCAGTACATACACCATTACAAAAGTTCAAAGATAAAAAACTCCATAATTTCAATTAAAAAAACCATAACAAGAGTTCCGTTTGAAAAAACTCACCAATTTCAGTATAAAGACAATTACAAAAGATCAAAGTTAAAAAAACTCACAAATTTCAATATAAAGACCATACGAAAAGTTCCATGTGAAAAAAATCACTAATTTCACCATAAAAACCATTACAAAAGTTCAAAGTTTAAAAAAATCACCGATTTCACAATAAAAACCATTTCAAAAGTTCCTAGTAAAGAATTCAACAATTTCACTATGAAAACCATAACAAAAGGTCGAATTGAAAAAACTCATCAATTTCAGTATAAAGACCGTTACAAAAGTTCAAAGTTAAAAAACTCCCCAATTTCAATAAAAAAAACCATAACAAAACTTCTGTTTGAGAAAACTCACCAATCTCAGTATAAAGACCATTACAAAAGTTCAAAGTTAAAAAACCCACAAATTTCAATATAAAGACCATAATAAAAGTTCCATGTGAAAAAAATCACCAATTTCACCATAAAAACCATTACAAAAGTTCAAAGTTTAAAAAACAACCCAATATCACTATAAAAACCATTACAAAATTTCCGAGTAAAAAACTCAACAATTTCACAATAAAAGCCATAACAAAAGTTCCATTTGAAAAACCTCATCAATTTCAGTATAAAGACCATAAGAAATGTTCCATGTGAAAAAAAATCAACAATTTCACCATAAAAACCAATAAAAAAGTTCAAGGTTAAAAAACTCACAAATTTCAATATAAAGACCATAAGAAAAGTTCCAAGTGAAAAAAATCACCAACTTCACCATAAAATCCATGATAAAAGTTCAAAGTTTAAAAAAATAACCAATTTCACTATAAAAACCATTACAAAAAGTCCTAGTAAAAAATTCAACAATTTCACCATAAAAACCATAACAAAAGGTCGATTTGAAAAAACTCATCAATTTCAATATAAAGACCATTACAAAAGTTCAAAGTTAAAAAACTCCCCAATTTCAATAAAAAAACCATAATAAAAGTTTCGTTTGAGAAAACTCACCAATTTCAGTATAAAGACCATTACAAAAGTTCAAAGTTAAAAAACTCACAAATTTCAATATAAAGACCATAACAAAAGTTCCAAGTGAAAAAAATCTACAATTTGACCATAAAAACCATTACAAAAGTTCAAAGTACAAAAAACTCCCCAATTTCACAATAAAAACCATTGCAAAAGTTTCTAGTAAAAAATTCAACAATTTCACCATAAAATCCATTACAAAAGGTGGATTTAAAAAAAACTCATCAATTTCAGTACAAACACCATTACAAAAGTTCAAAGATAAAAAACTCCATAATTTCAATTAAAAAAACCATAACAAGAGTTCCGTTTGAGAAAACTCACCAATTTCAGTATAAAGACAATTACAAAAGTTCAAAGTTAAAAAAACTCACAAATTTCAATATAAAGACCATACGAAAAGTTCTATGTGAAAAAAATCACTAATTTCACCATAAAAACCATTACAAAAGTTCAAAGTTTAAAAAAAATCACCAATTTCACAATAAAAACCATTTCAAAAGTTCCTAGTAAAGAATTCAACAATTTCACTATGAAAACCATAACAAAAGGTCGAATTGAAAAAACTCATCAATTTCAGTATAAAGACCGTTACAAAAGTTCAAAGTTAAAAAACTCCCCAATTTCAATAAAAAAACCATAATAAAAGTTCCGTTTGAGAAAAATCACCAATTTCAGTATAAAGACTATTACAAAAGTTCAAAGTTAAAAAACTCACAAATTTCAATATAAAGACCATAACAAAAGTTCCATGTGAAAAAAATCACCAATTTCACCATAAAAACCATTACAAAAGTTCAAAGTTTAAAAAACAACCCATATCACTATAAAAACCATTACAAAATTTCCGAGTAAAAAACTCAACAATTTCACAATAAAAGCCATAACAAAAGTTCCATTTGAAAAAACTCATCAATTTCAGTATAAAGACCATAAGAAATGTTCCATGTGAAAAAAATCAACAATTTCACCAGAAAAACCAATACAAAAGTTCAAGGTTAAAAAACTCACAAATTTCAAAATAAAGACCATAAGAAAAGTTCCAAGTGAAAAAAATCACCAACTTCACCATAAAATCCATTATAAAAGTTCAAAGTTTAAAAAAAAATAACCAATTTCACTAGAAAAACCATTACAAAAAGTCATAGTAAAAAATTCAACAATTTCACCATAAAAACCATAACAAAAGGTCGATTTGAAAAAACTCATCAATTTCAATATAAAGACCATTACAAAAGTTCAAAGTTAAAAAACTTGCAAATTTCAATAAAATAAACCATAACAAAAGTTCCGTTTGAGAAAACTCACCAATTTCAGTATAAAGACCATTACAAATGTTCAAAGTTAAAAACTCACAAATTTCAATATAAAGACCATAACAAAAGTTCCAAGTGAAAAAAATCTACAATTTGACCATAAAAACCATTACAAAAGTTCAAAGTACAAAAAACTCCCCAATTTCACAATAAAAACCATTACAAAAGTTCCTAGTAAAAAAATTCAACAATTTTACCATAAAATCTATTACAAAAGGTCGATTTAAAAAAACTCATCAATTTCAGTACAAACACCATTACAAAAGTTCAAAGATAAGAAACTCCATAATTTCAATTAAAAAAACCATAACAAGAGTTCCGTTTGAGAAAACTCACCAATTTCAGTATAAAGACAATTACAAAAGTTCAAAGTTGAAAAAACTCACAAATTTCAATATAAAGACCATACGAAAAGTTCTATGTGAAAAAAAATCACTAATTTCACCATAAAAACCATTACAAAAGTTCAAAGTTTAAAAAAAATCACCAATTTCACAATAAAAACCATTTCAAAAGTTCCTAGTAAAGAATTCAACAATTTCACTATGAAAACCATAACAAAAGGTCGAATTGAAAAAACTCATCAATTTCAGTATAAAGACCGTTACAAAAGTTCAAAGTTAAAAAACTCCCCAATTTCAATAAAAAAAACCATAATAAAAGTTCCGTTTGAGAAAAATCACCAATTTCAGTATAAAGACTATTACAAAAGTTCAAAGTTAAAAAACTCACAAATTTCAATATAAAGACCATAACAAAAGTTCCATGTGAAAAAAATCACCAATTTCACCATAAAAACCATTACAAAAGTTCAAAGTTTAAAAAACAACCCATATCACTATAAAAACCATTACAAAATTTCCGAGTAAAAAACTCAACAATTTCACAATAAAAGCCATAACAAAAGTTCCATTTGAAAAAACTCATCAATTTCAGTATAAAGACCATAAGAAATGTTCCATGTGAAAAAAATCAACAATTTCACCAGAAAAACCAATACAAAAGTTCAAGGTTAAAAAACTCACAAATTTCAAAATAAAGACCATAAGAAAAGTTCCAAGTGAAAAAAATCACCAACTTCACCATAAAATCCATTATAAAAGTTCAAAGTTCAAAAAAATAACCAATTTCACTAGAAAAACCATTACAAAAAGTCATAGTAAAAAATTCAACAATTTCACCATAAAAACCATAACAAAAGGTCGATTTGAAAAAACTCATCAATTTCAATATAAAGACCATTACAAAAGTTCAAAGTTAAAAAACTTGCAAATTTCAATAAAATAAACCATAACAAAAGTTCCGTTTGAGAAAACTCACCAATTTCAGTATAAAGACCATTACAAATGTTCAAAGTTAAAAACTCACAAATTTCAATATAAAGACCATAACAAAAGTTCCAAGTGAAAAAAATCTACAATTTGACCATAAAAACCATTACAAAAGTTCAAAGTACAAAAAACTCCCCAATTTCACAATAAAAACCATTACAAAAGTTCCTAGTAAAAAAATTCAACAATTTTACCATAAAATCCATTACAAAAGGTCGATTTAAAAAAACTCATCAATTTCAGTACAAACACCATTACAAAAGTTCAAAGATAAAAAACTCCATAATTTCAATTAAAAAAACCATAACAAGAGTTCCGTTTGAGAAAACTCACCAATTTCAGTATAAAGACAATTACAAAAGTTCAAAGTTAAAAAAACTCACAAATTTCAATATAAAGACCATACGAAAAGTTCTATGTGAAAAAAATCACTAATTTCACCATAAAAACCATTACAAAAGTTCAAAGTTTAAAAAAAATCACCAATTTCACAATAAAAACCATTTCAAAAGTTCCTAGTAAAGAATTCAACAATTTCACTATGAAAACCATAACAAAAGGTCGAATTGAAAAAACTCATCAATTTCAGTATAAAGACCGTTACAAAAGTTCAAAGTTAAAAAACTCCCCAATTTCAATAAAAAAACCATAATAAAAGTTCCGTTTGAGAAAAATCACCAATTTCAGTATAAAGACTATTACAAAAGTTCAAAGTTAAAAAACTCACAAATTTCAATATAAAGACCATAACAAAAGTTCCATGTGAAAAAAATCACCAATTTCACCATAAAAACCATTACAAAAGTTCAAAGTTTAAAAAACAACCCATATCACTATAAAAACCATTACAAAATTTCCGAGTAAAAAACTCAACAATTTCACAATAAAAGCCATAACAAAAGTTCCATTTGAAAAAACTCATCAATTTCAGTATAAAGACCATAAGAAATGTTCCATGTGAAAAAAATCAACAATTTCACCAGAAAAACCAATACAAAAGTTCAAGGTTAAAAAACTCACAAATTTCAAAATAAAGACCATAAGAAAAGTTCCAAGTGAAAAAAATCACCAACTTCACCATAAAATCCATTATAAAAGTTCAAAGTTCAAAAAAATAACCAATTTCACTAGAAAAACCATTACAAAAAGTCATAGTAAAAAATTCAACAATTTCACCATAAAAACCATAACAAAAGGTCGATTTGAAAAAACTCATCAATTTCAATATAAAGACCATTACAAAAGTTCAAAGTTAAAAAACTTGCAAATTTCAATAAAATAAACCATAACAAAAGTTCCGTTTGAGAAAACTCACCAATTTCAGTATAAAGACCATTACAAATGTTCAAAGTTAAAAACTCACAAATTTCAATATAAAGACCATAACAAAAGTTCCAAGTGAAAAAAATCTACAATTTGACCATAAAAACCATTACAAAAGTTCAAAGTACAAAAAACTCCCCAATTTCACAATAAAAACCATTACAAAAGTTCCTAGTAAAAAAATTCAACAATTTTACCATAAAATCCATTACAAAAGGTCGATTTAAAAAAACTCATCAATTTCAGTACAAACACCATTACAAAAGTTCAAAGATAAAAAACTCCATAATTTCAATTAAAAAAACCATAACAAGAGTTCCGTTTGAGAAAACTCACCAATTTCAGTATAAAGACAATTACAAAAGTTCAAAGTTAAAAAAACTCACAAATTTCAATATAAAGACCATACGAAAAGTTCTATGTGAAAAAAATCACTAATTTCACCATAAAAACCATTACAAAAGTTCAAAGTTTAAAAAAAATCACCAATTTCACAATAAAAACCATTTCAAAAGTTCCTAGTAAAGAATTCAACAATTTCACTATGAAAACCATAACAAAAGGTCGAATTGAAAAAACTCATCAATTTCAGTATAAAGACCGTTACAAAAGTTCAAAGTTAAAAAACTCCCCAATTTCAATAAAAAAACCATAATAAAAGTTCCGTTTGAGAAAAATCACCAATTTCAGTATAAAGACTATTACAAAAGTTCAAAGTTAAAAAACTCACAAATTTCAATATAAAGACCATAACAAAAGTTCCATGTGAAAAAAATCACCAATTTCACCATAAAAACCATTACAAAAGTTCAAAGTTTAAAAAACAACCCATATCACTATAAAAACCATTACAAAATTTCCGAGTAAAAAACTCAACAATTTCACAATAAAAGCCATAACAAAAGTTCCATTTGAAAAAACTCATCAATTTCAGTATAAAGACCATAAGAAATGTTCCATGTGAAAAAAATCAACAATTTCACCAGAAAAACCAATACAAAAGTTCAAGGTTAAAAAACTCACAAATTTCAAAATAAAGACCATAAGAAAAGTTCCAAGTGAAAAAAATCACCAACTTCACCATAAAATCCATTATAAAAGTTCAAAGTTCAAAAAAATAACCAATTTCACTAGAAAAACCATTACAAAAAGTCATAGTAAAAAATTCAACAATTTCACCATAAAAACCATAACAAAAGGTCGATTTGAAAAAACTCATCAATTTCAATATAAAGACCATTACAAAAGTTCAAAGTTAAAAAACTTGCAAATTTCAATAAAATAAACCATAACAAAAGTTCCGTTTGAGAAAACTCACCAATTTCAGTATAAAGACCATTACAAATGTTCAAAGTTAAAAACTCACAAATTTCAATATAAAGACCATAACAAAAGTTCCAAGTGAAAAAAATCTACAATTTGACCATAAAAACCATTACAAAAGTTCAAAGTACAAAAAACTCCCCAATTTCACAATAAAAACCATTACAAAAGTTCCTAGTAAAAAAATTCAACAATTTTACCATAAAATCCATTACAAAAGGTCGATTTAAAAAAACTCATCAATTTCAGTACAAACACCATTACAAAAGTTCAAAGATAAAAAACTCCATAATTTCAATTAAAAAAACCATAACAAGAGTTCCGTTTGAGAAAACTCACCAATTTCAGTATAAAGACAATTACAAAAGTTCAAAGTTAAAAAAACTCACAAATTTCAATATAAAGACCATACGAAAAGTTCTATGTGAAAAAAATCACTAATTTCACCATAAAAACCATTACAAAAGTTCAAAGTTTAAAAAAAATCACCAATTTCACAATAAAAACCATTTCAAAAGTTCCTAGTAAAGAATTCAACAATTTCACTATGAAAACCATAACAAAAGGTCGAATTGAAAAAACTCATCAATTTCAGTATAAAGACCGTTACAAAAGTTCAAAGTTAAAAAACTCCCCAATTTCAATAAAAAAACCATAATAAAAGTTCCGTTTGAGAAAAATCACCAATTTCAGTATAAAGACTATTACAAAAGTTCAAAGTTAAAAAACTCACAAATTTCAATATAAAGACCATAACAAAAGTTCTATGTGAAAAAAATCACCAATTTCACCATAAAAACCATTACAAAAGTTCAAAGTTTAAAAAACAACCCATATCACTATAAAAACCATTACAAAATTTCCGAGTAAAAAACTCAACAATTTCACAATAAAAGCCATAACAAAAGTTCCATTTGAAAAAACTCATCAATTTCAGTATAAAGACCATAAGAAATGTTCCATGTGAAAAAAATCAACAATTTCACCAGAAAAACCAATACAAAAGTTCAAGGTTAAAAAACTCACAAATTTCAAAATAAAGACCATAAGAAAAGTTCCAAGTGAAAAAAATCACCAACTTCACCATAAAATCCATTATAAAAGTTCAAAGTTTAAAAAAATAACCAATTTCACTAGAAAAACCATTACAAAAAGTCATAGTAAAAAATTCAACAATTTCACCATAAAAACCATAACAAAAGGTCGATTTGAAAAAACTCATCAATTTCAATATAAAGACCATTACAAAAGTTCAAAGTTAAAAAACTTGCAAATTTCAATAAAATAAACCATAACAAAAGTTCCGTTTGAGAAAACTCACCAATTTCAGTATAAAGACCATTACAAATGTTCAAAGTTAAAAACTCACAAATTTCAATATAAAGACCATAACAAAAGTTCCAAGTGAAAAAAATCTACAATTTGACCATAAAAACCATTACAAAAGTTCAAAGTACAAAAAACTCCCCAATTTCACAATAAAAACCATTACAAAAGTTCCTAGTAAAAAAATTCAACAATTTTACCATAAAATCCATTACAAAAGGTCGATTTAAAAAAACTCATCAATTTCAGTACAAACACCATTACAAAAGTTCAAAGATAAAAAACTCCCCAATTTCAATAAAAAAAAACATAACAAAAGTTCCGTTTGAGAAAACTCACCAATTTCAGTATAAAGACAATTACAAAAATTCAGAGTAAAAAAAAATCACAAATTTCAATATAAAAGATCATACGAAAAGTTCCATGTGAAAAATATCACTAATTTCACCATAAAAACCATTACAAAAGTTCAAAGTTTAAAAAAATCACCAATTTCAAAATAAAAACCATTTCAAAAGTTCCTAGTAAAGAATTCAACAATTTCACCATAAAAACCATAACAAAAGGTCGATTTGAAAAACTCATCAATTTCAGTATAAAGACCGTTACAAAAGTTTAAAGTTAAAAAACTCCCCAATTTCATTAAAAAAAACCATAACAAAAGTTCCGTTTGAGAAAACTCACCAATTTGAGTATAAAGACCATTATAAAAGTTCAAAGTTAAAAAACTCACAAATTTCAATATAAAGACCATAACAAAAGTTCTAAGTGAAAAAAATCTACAATTTGACCATAAAAACCATTACAAAAGTTCAAAGTTAAAAAAAAAAAACCAATATCACTAAAAAAAACCATTACAAAATTTCCTAGTAAAAAACTCAACAATTTCACTATAAAAGCCATAACAAAAGTTCCATTTGAAATAACTCATCAATTTCAATATAAAGACCATAAGAAATATTCCATGTGAAAAAAATCGACAATTTCACCATAAAAACCAATACAAAAGTTCAAGGTTAAAAAACTCACAAATTTCAATATAAAGACCATAAGAAAAGTTCCAAGTGAAAAAAATCACCAACTTCACCATAAAATCCATTATAAAAGTTCAAAGTTTAAAAAAATCACCAATTTCACTATAAAAACCATAACAAAAAGTCCTAGTAAAAAATTCAACAATTTCACCATAAAAACCATAACAAAAGGTCGATTTGAAAAAACTCATCAATTTCAATATAAAGACCATTACAAAAGTTCAAAGTTAAAAAACTCCCCAATTTCAATAAAAAATACCATAACAAAAGTTCCGTTTGAGAAAACTCACCAATTTCAGTATAAAGACCATTACAAAAGTATAAAGTTAAAAAACTCACAAATTTCAATATAAAGACCATAACAAAAGTTCCAATTGAAAAAAATCTACAATTTGACCATAAAAACCATTACAAAAGTTCAAAGTACAAAAAACTCCCCAATTTCACAATAAAAACCATTACAAAAGTTCCTAGTAAATAATTCAACAATTTCACCATAAAATCCATTACAAAAGGTCGATTTAAAAAAACTCATCAATTTCAGTACAAACACCATTACAAAAGTTCCAAGATAAAAAAACTCCTCAATTTCAATAAAAAAAACCATAACAAAAGTTCCGTTTGAGAAAACTCAACAATTTCAGTATAAAGACAATTACAAAAGTTCAAAGTTAAAAAAACTCACAAATTTCAAAATAAAGACCATACGAAAAGTTCCATGTGAAAAAAATCACTAATTTCACCATAAAAACCATTACAAAAGTTCAAAGTTTAAAAAAATCACAAATTTTACAATAAAAACCATTTCAAAATTTCCTAGTAAAGAATTCAACAGTTTCACCATAAAAACCATAACAAAAGTTCGATTTGAAAAACTCATCAATTTCAGTATAAAGACCGGTACAAAAGTTCAAAGTTAAAAAACTCCCCAGTTTCAATAAAAAAAACCACAACAAAAGTTCCGTTTGCGAAAACTCACCAATCTCAGTATAAAAACCATTACAAAAGTTCAAAGTTAAAAAACTCAAAAATTTCAATATAAAGACCATAACAAAAGTTCCATGTGAAAAAAAAACACCAATTTCACAACTAAAACCATTACAAAAGTTCAAAGTTTCAAAAAAAAACCCAATATCACTAAAAAAACCATTACAAAATTTCCTAGTAAAAAACTCAACAATGTCACTATAAAAGCCATAACAAAAGTTCCATTTGAAATAACTCATCAATTTCAATATAAAGACCATAAGAAATGTTCCATGTGAAAAAAATCAACAATTTCACCATAAAAACCAATACAAAAGTTCAAGGTTAAAAAACTCACAAATTTCAATATAAAGACCATAAGAAAAGTTCCAAGTGAAAAAAATCACCAACTTCACCATAAAATCCATTATAAAAGTTCGAAGTTTAAAAAAATCACCAATTTCACTATAAAAACCATTACAAAAAGTCCTAGTAAAAAATTCAACAATTTCACCATAAAAACCATAACAAAAGGTCGATTTGAAAAAACTCATCAATTTCAATATAAAGACCGTTACAAAAGTTCAAAGGTAAAAAACTCCCCAATTTCGATAAAAAAAAAACCATAACAATAGTTCCGTTTGAGAAAACTCACCAATTTCAGTATACAGACCATTACAAAAGTTCAAAGTTAAAAAAAATCACAAATTTCAAAATAAAGACCATAACAAAAGTTCCAAGTGAAAAAAATCTACAATTTGACCGTAAAAACCATTACAAAATTTCAAAGTACAAAAAACTCCCCAATTTCACAATAAAAACCATTACAAAAGTTCCTAGTAAAAAATTCAACAATTTCACCATAAAATCTATTACAAAAGGTCGATTTAAATAAACTCATCAATTTCAGTACAAACACCATTACAAAAGTTCCAAGATAAAAAACTTCCCATTTCAATAAAAAAAAACCATAACAAAAGTTCCGTTTGAGAAAACTCACCAATTTCAGTATAAAGACAATTACAAAAGTTCAAAGTTAAAAAAACTCACAAATTTCAATATAAAGACCATACGAAAAGTTCCATGTGAAAAAAATCACTAATTTCACCATAAAAACCATTACAAAAGTTCAAAGTTTAAAAAAATCACCAATTTCACAATAAAAACCATTTCAAAAGTTCCTAGTAAAGAATTCAACAATTTCACCATAAAAACCATAACAAAAGGTCGATTTGAAAAACTCATCAATTTCAGTATAAAAACCGTTACAAAAGTTCAAAGTTAAAAAACTCCCCAATTTCAATAAAAAAAACCATAATAAAAGTTCCGTTTGAGAAAACTCACCAATTTCAGTATAAAGACCATTACAAAAGTTCAAAGTTAAAAACCTCACAAATTTCAATATAAAGACCATAACAAAAGTTCCAAGTGCAAAAATCTACAATTTGACCATAAAAACCATTACAAAAGTTCAAAGTACAAAAAACTCCACAATTTCACAATAAAACCATTACAAAAGTTCCTATTAAAAAATTCAACAATTTCACCATAAAATCCATTGCAAAAGGTCGATTTAAAAAAACTCATCAATTTCAGTACAAACACCATTACAAAAGTTCAAAGATAAAAAAACACCCCAATTTCAATAAAAAAAAACCATAACGAAAGTTCCGTTTGAGAAAACTCTCCAATCTCAGTATAAAAACCATTACAAAAGTTCAAAATTAAAAAACTCAAAAATTTCAATATAAAGACCATAACAAAAGTTCCATGTGAATAAAATCACCAATTTCACCATAAAAACCGTTACAAAAGTTTAAAGTTTAAAAAAAAAACCCAATATCACTATAAAAACCATTACAAAATTTCCTAGTAAAAAACTCAACAATTTCACTATAAAAGCCATAACAAAAGTTCCATTTGAAATAACTCATCAATTTCAATATAAAGACCATAACAAATGTTCCATGTGAAAAAAATCAACAATTTCACCATAAAAACCAATACAAAAGTTCAAGGTTAAAAAACTTACAAATTTCAATATAAATACCATAAGAAAAGTTCCAAGTGATAAAAATCACCAACTTCACCATAAAATCCATTATAAAAGTTCAAAGTTTAAAAAAATCACCAATTTCACTATAAAAACCATAACAAAAAGTCCTAGTAAAAAATTCAACAATTTCACCATAAAAACCATAACAAAAGGTCGATTTGAAAAAACTCATCAATTTCAATATAAAGACCATTACAAAAGTTCAAAGTTAAAAAACTCCCCAATTTCAATAAAAAATACCATAACAAAAGTTCCGTTTGAGAAAACTCACCAATTTCAGTATAAAGACCATTATAAAAGTATAAAGTTAAAAAACTCACAAATTTCAATATAAAGACCATAACAAAAGTTCCAATTGAAAAAAATCTACAATTTGACCATAAAAACCATTACAAAAGTTCAAAGTACAAAAAACTCCCCAATTTCACAATAAAAACCATTACAAAAGTTTCTAGTAAATAATTCAACAGTTTCACCATAAAATCCATTACAAAAGGTCGATTTAAAAAAACTCATCAATTTCAGTACAAGCACCATTACAAAAGTTCCAAGATAAAAAAACTCCCCAATTTCAATAAAAAAAACCATAACAAAAGCTCCGTTTGAGAAAACTCACCAATTTCAGTATAAAGACAATTACAAAAGTTCAAAGTTAAAAAAACTCACAAATTTCAATATAAAGACCATACGAAAAGTTCCATGTGAAAAAAATCACTAATTTCACCATAAAAACCATTACAAAAGTTCAAAGTTTAAAAAAATCACAGATTTTACAATAAAAACCATTTCAAAATTTCCTAGTAAAGAATTCAACAGTTTCACCATAAAAACCATAACAAAAGTTCGATTTGAAAAACTCATCAATTTCAGTATAAAGACCGGTACAAAAGTTCAAAGTTAAAAAACTCCCCAGTTTCAATAAAAAAAACCATAACAAAAGTTCCGTTTGAGAAAACTCACCAATCTCAGTATAAAAACCATTACAAAAGTTCAAAGTTAAAAAACTCAAAAATTTCAATATAAAGACCGTAACAAAAGTTCCATGTGAAAAAAAACACCAATTTCACAACTAAAACCATTACAAAAGTTCAAAGTTTAAAAAAAAAACCCAATATCACTAAAAAAACCATTACAAAATTTCCTAGTAAAAAACTCAACAATGTCACTATAAAAGCCATAACAAAAGTTCCATTTGAAATAACTCATCAATTTCAATATAAAGACCATAAGAAATGTTCCATGTGAAAAAAATCAACAATTTCACCATAAAAACCAATACAAAAGTTCAAGGTTAAAAAACTCACAAATTTCAATATAAAGACCATAAGAAAAGTTCCAAGTGAAAAAAATCACCAACTTCACCATAAAATCCATTATAAAAGTTCAAAGTTTAAAAAAATCACCAATTTCACTATAAAAACCATTACAAAAAGTCCTAGTAAAAAATTCAACAATTTCACCATAAAAACCATAATAAAAGGTCGATTTGAAAAAACTCATCAATTTCAACATAAAGACCGTTACAAAAGTTCAAAGGTAAAAGCTCCCCAATTTCAATAAAAAAAAAACCATAACAATAGTTCCGTTTGAGAAAACTCACCAATTTCAGTATAGAGACCATTACAAAAGTTCAAAGTTAAAAAAATCACAAATTTCAAAATAAAGACCATAACAAAAGTTCCAAGTGAAAAAAATCTACAATTTGACCGTAAAAACCATTACAAAATTTCAAAGTACAAAAAACTCCCCAATTTCACAATAAAAACCATTACAAAAGTCCTAGTAAAAAATTCAACAATTTCACCATAAAATCTATTACAAAAGGTCGATTTAAATAAACTCATCAATTTCAGTACAAACACCATTACAAAAGTTCCAAGATAAAAAACTTCCCATTTCAATAAAAAAAACCATAACAAAAGTTCCGTTTGAGAAAACTCACCAATTTCAGTATAAAGACAATTACAAAAGTTCAAAGTTAAAAAAACTCACAAATTTCAATATAAAGACCATACGAAAAGTTCCATGTGAAAAAAATCACTAATTTCACCATAAAAACCATTACAAAAGTTCAAAGTTTAAAAAAATCACCAATTTCACAATAAAAACCATTTCAAAAGTTCCTAGTAAAGAATTCAACAATTTCACCATAAAAACCATAACAAAAGGTCGATTTGAAAAACTCATCAATTTCAGTATAAAGACCGTTACAAAAGTTCAAAGTTAAAAAACTCCCCAATTTAAATAAAAAAAACCATAATAAAAGTTCCGTTTGAGAAAACTCACCAATTTCAGTATAAAGACCATTACAAAAGTTCAAAGTTAAAAACCTCACAAATTTCAATATAAAGACCATAACAAAAGTTCCAAGTGCAAAAATCCACAATTTGACCATAAAAACCATTACAAAAGTTCAAAGTACAAAAAACTCCACAATTTCACAATAAAACCATTACAAAAGTTCCTATTAAAAAATTCAACAATTTCACCATATAATCCATTGCAAAAGGTCGATTTAAAAAAACTCATCAATTTCAGTACAAACACCATTACAAAAGTTCAAAGATAAAAAACACCCCAATTTCAATAAAAAAAACCATAACGAAAGTTCCGTTTAAGAAAACTCTCCAATCTCAGTATAAAAACCATTACAAAAGTTCAAAATTAAAAAACTCAAAAATTTCAATATAAAGACCATAACAAAAGTTCCATGTGAATAAAATCACCAATTTCACCATAAAAACCATTACAAAAGTTCAAAGTTTAAAAAAAAAACCCAATATCACTATAAAAACCATTACAAAATTTCCTAGTAAAAAACTCAACAATTTCACTATAAAAGCCATAACAAAAGTTCCATTTGAAATAACTCATCAATTTCAATATAAAGACCATAACAAATGTTCCATGTGAAAAAAATCAAGATTTCACCATAAAAACCAATACAAAAGTTCAAGGTTAAAAAACTCACAAATTTCAATATAAAGACCATAAGAAAAGTTCCAAGTGAAAAAAATCACCAACTTCACCATAAAATCCATTATAAAAGTTCAAAGTTTAAAAAAATCACCAATTTCACTATAAAGACCATTACAAAAAGTCCTAGTAAAAAATTCAACAATTTCACCATAAAAACCATAACAAAAGGTCGATTTGAAAAAAACTCATCAATTTCAATATAAAGACCGTTACAAAAGTTCAAAGTTAAAAAACTCCCAATTTCAATAAAAAAAACCATAATAAAAGTTCTGTTTAGGAAAACTCACCAATTTCAGTATAAAGACTATTACAAAAGTTTAAAGTTAAAAAACTCACAAATTTCAATATAAAGACCATAACAAAAGTTCCAAGTGAAAAAAATCTACAATTTGACCATAAAAACCATTACAAAAGTTCAAAGTACAAAAAACTCCCCAATTTCACAATAAAAACCATTACAAAAGTTCCTAGTAAAAAATTCAACAGTTTCACTATAAAATCCATTACAAAAGGTCGATTTAAAAAAACTCATGAATTTCAGTACAAACACCATTACAAAAGTTCAAAGATAAAAAACTCCCAAATTTCAATAAAAAAAAAACCATAACAAAAGTTCCGTTTGAGAAAACTCACGAATTTCAGTATAAAGACAATTACAAAAGTTCAAAGTTAAAAAAACTCACAAATTTCAATATAAAGACCATACGAAAAGTTCCATGTGAAAAAAATCACTAATTTCAACATAAAAATCATTACAAAAGTTCAAAGTTTAAAAAAATCACAAATTTTACAATAAAAACCATTTCAAAATTTCCTAGTAAAGAATTCAACAGTTTCACCATAAAAACCATAACAAAAGTTCGATTTGAAAAACTCATAAATTTCAGTATAAAGACCGGTACAAAAGTTCAAAGTTAAAAAACTCCCCAATTTCAAGAAAAAAAACCATAACAAAAGTTCCGTTTGAGAAAACTCACCAATCTCAGTATAAAAACCATTACACAAGTTCAAAGTTAAAAAACTCAAAAATTTCAATATAAAGACCATAACAAAAGTTCCATGTGAAAAAAAACACCAATTTCACAACTAAAACCATTACAAAAGTTCAAAGTTTAAAAAAAAAAACCCAATATCACTAAAAAATCCATTACAAAATTTCCTAGTAAAAAACTCAACAATGTCACTATAAAAGCCATAACAAAAGTTCCATTTGAAATAACTCATCAATTTCAATATAAAGACCATAAGAAATGTTCCATGTGAAAAAAATCAACAATTTCACCATAAAAACCAATACAAAAGTTCAAGGTTAAAAAACTCACAAATTTCAATATAAAGACCATAAGAAAAGTTCCAAGTGAAAAAAATCACCAACTTCACCATAAAATCCATTATAAAAGTTCAAAGTTTAAAAAAATCACCAATTTCACTATAAAAACCATTACAAAAAGTCCTAGTAAAAAATTCAACAATTTCACCATAAAAACCATAATAAAAAGTCGATTTGAAAAAACTCCCCAATTTCAATAAAAAGACTGTTACAAAAGTTCAAAGGTAAAAAACTCCCCAATTTCAATAAAAAAAAACCATAACAATAGTTCCGTTTGAGAAAACTCATCAATTTCAGTATAGAGACCATTACAAAAGTTCAAAGTTAAAAAAATCACAAATTTCAAAATAAAGACCATAACAAAAGTTCCAAGTGAAAAAAATCTACAATTTCACCATAAAAACCATTACAAAAGTTCAAAGTTTAAAAAACAACCCAATATCACTATAAAAACCATTACTAAATTTCCTAGTCAAAAACTCAACAATTTCACTATAAAAGCCATAACAAAAGTTCCATTTGAAAAAACTCATCAATTTCAATATAAAGACCATAAGAAATGTTCCGTGTGAAAAAAATCAACAATTTCACCATAAATACCAATACAAAAGTTCAAGGTTAAAAAACTCACAAATTTCAATATAAAGACCATAAGAAAAGTTCCAAGTGAAAAAAATCACCAACTTCACCATAAAATCCATTACAAAAGTTCAAAGTTTAAAAAACTCCCCAATTTCACTATAAAAACCATTACAAAAAGTCCTAGTAAAAAATTCAACAATTTCACCACAAAAACCATAACAAAAGGTCGATTTGAAAAAACTCATCAATTTCAATATAAAGACCGTTACAAAAGTTCAAAGTTAAAAAACTCCCAATTTCAATAAAAAAAACCATAATAAAATTTCCGTTTGAGAAAACTCACCAATTTCAGTATAAAGACTATTAGAAAAGTTCAAAGTTAAAAAACTCACAAATTTCAATATAAAGACCGTAACAAAAGTTCCGAGTGAAAAAAATCTACAATTTGACCATAAAAACCATTACAAAAGTTCAAAGTACAAAAAACTCCCCAATTTCACAATAAAAACCATTACAAAAGTTCCTAGTAAAAAATTCAACAATTTCACCATAAAATCCATTACAAAAGGTCGATTTAAAAAAACTCATCAATTTCAGTACAAACACCATTACAAAAGTTCAAAGATAAAAAACTCCCCAATTTCAATAAAAAAAACTATAACAAAAGTTCCGTTTGAGAAAACTCACCAATTTCAGTATAAAGACAATTACAAAAGTTCAAAGTTAAAAAAACTCACAAATTTCAATATAAAGACCATACGAAAAGTTCCATGTGAAAAAATCACTAATTTCACCATAAAAACCATTACAAAAGTTCAAAGTTTAAAAAAATCACCAATTTCACAATAAAAACCATTTCAAAAGTTCCTAGTAAAGAATTCAACAGTTTCACCATAAAAACCATAACAAAAGTTCGATTTGAAAAACTCATCAATTTCAGTATAAAGACCGGTACAAAAGTTCAAAGTTAAAAAACTCCCCAATTTCAATAAAAAAAACAATAACGAAAGTTCCGTTTGAGAAAACTCACCAATCTCAGTATAAAGACCATTACAAAAGTTCAAAGTTAAAAAACTCACAAATTTCAATATAAAGACCATAACAAAAGTTCCAAGTGAAAAAAATCTACAATTTGACCATAAAAACCATTACAAAAGTTCAAAGTACAAAAAACTCCCCAATTTCACAATAAAAACCATTACAAAAGTCCTAGTAAAAAATTCAACAATTTCACCATAAAATCTATTACAAAAGGTCGATTTAAATAAACTCATCAATTTCAGTACAAACACCATTACAAAAGTTCAAAGATAAAAAACACCCCAATTTCAATAAAAAAAACCATAACGAAAGTTCCGTTTGAGAAAACTCTCCAATCTCAGTATAAAAACCATTACAAAAGTTCAAAATTAAAAAACTCAAAAATTTCAATATAAAGACCATAACAAAAGTTCCATGTGAATAAAATCACCAATTTCACCATAAAAACCATTACAAAAGTTCAAAGTTTAAAAAAAAAACCCAATATCACTATAAAAACCATTACAAAATTTCCTAGTAAAAAACTCAACAATTTCACTATAAAAGCCATAACAAAAGTTCCATTTGAAATAACTCATCAATTTCAATATAAAGACCATAACAAATGTTCCATGTGAAAAAAATCAACGATTTCACCATAAAAACCAATACAAAAGTTCAAGGTTAAAAAACTCACAAATTTCAATATAAAGACCATAAGAAAAGTTCCAAGTGAAAAAAATCACCAACTTCACCATAAAATCCATTATAAAAGTTCAAAGTTTAAAAAAATCACCAATTTCACTATAAAGACCATTACAAAAAGTCCTAGTAAAAAATTCAACAATTTCACCATAAAAACCATAACAAAAGGTCGATTTGAAAAAACTCATCAATTTCAATATAAAGACCGTTACAAAAGTTCAAAGTTAAAAAACTCCCAATTTCAATAAAAAAAACCATAATAAAAGTTCTGTTTAGGAAAACTCACCAATTTCAGTATAAAGACTATTACAAAAGTTCAAAGTTAAAAAACTCACAAATTTCAATATAAAGACCATAACAAAAGTTCCAAGTGAAAAAAATCTACAATTTGACCATAAAAACCATTACAAAAGTTCAAAGTACAAAAAACTCCCCAATTTCACAATAAAAACCATTACAAAAGTTCCTAGTAAAAAATACAACAGTTTCACCATAAAATCCATTACAAAAGGTCGATTTAAAAAAACTCATGAATTTCAGTACAAACACCATTACAAAAGTTCAAAGATAAAAAACTCCCAAATTTCAATAAAAAAAAACCATAACAAAAGTTCCGTTTGAGAAAACTCACCAATTTCAGTATAAAGACAATTACAAAAGTTCAAAGTTAAAAAAACTCACAAATTTCAATATAAAGACCATACGAAAAGTTCCATGTGAAAAAAATCACTAATTTCAACATAAAAATCATTACAAAAGTTCAAAGTTTAAAAAAATCACAAATTTTACAATAAAAACCATTTCAAAATTTCCTAGTAAAGAATTCAACAGTTTCACCATAAAAACCATAACAAAAGTTCGATTTGAAAAACTCATCAATTTCAGTATAAAGACCGGTACAAAAGTTCAAAGTTAAAAAACTCCCCAATTTCAAGAAAAAAAACCATAACAAAAGTTCCGTTTGAGAAAACTCACCAATCTCAGTATAAAAACCATTACAAAAGTTCAAAGTTAAAAAACTCAAAAATTTCAATATAAAGACCATAACAAAAGTTCCATGTGAAAAAAAACACCAATTTCACAACTAAAACCATTACAAAAGTTCAAAGTTTAAAAAAAAAAACCCAATATCACTAAAAAAACCATTACAAAATTTCCTAGTAAAAAACTCAACAATGTCACTATAAAAGCCATAACAAAAGTTCCATTTGAAATAACTCATCAATTTCAATATAAAGACCATAAGAAATGTTCCATGTGAAAAAAATCAACAATTTCACCATAAAAACCAATACAAAAGTTCAAGGTTAAAAAACTCACAAATTTCAATATAAAGACCATAAGAAAAGTTCCAAGTGAAAAAAATCACCAACTTCACCATAAAATCCATTATAAAAGTTCAAAGTTTAAAAAACTCCCCAATTTCACTATAAAAACCATTACAAAAAGTCCTAGTAAAAAATTCAACAATTTCCCCATAAAAACCATAATAAAAGGTCGATTTGAAAAAACTCCCCAATTTCAATAAAAAGACCGTTACAAAAGTTCAAAGGTAAAAAACTCCCCAATTTCAATAAAAAAAAAACCATAACAATAGTTCCGTTTGAGAAAACTCACCAATTTCAGTATAGAGACCATTACAAAAGTTCAAAGTTAAAAAAATCACAAATTTCAAAATAAAGACCATAACAAAAGTTCCAAGTGAAAAAAATCTACAATTTCACCATAAAAACCATTACAAAAGTTCAAAGTTTAAAAAACAACCCAATATCACTATAAAAACCATTACTAAATTTCCTAGTAAAAAACTCAACAATTTCACTATAAAAGCCATAACAAAAGTTTCATTTGAAAAAACTCATCAATTTCAATATAAAGACCATAAGAAATGTTCCGTGTGAAAAAAATCAACAATTTCACCATAAATACCAATACAAAAGTTCAAGGTTAAAAAACTCACAAATTTCAATATAAAGACCATAAGAAAAGTTCCAAGTGGAAAAAATCACCAACTTCACCATAAAATCCATTACAAAAGTTCAAAGTTTAAAAAACTCCCCAATTTCACTATAAAAACCATTACAAAAAGTCCTAGTAAAAAATTCAACAATTTCACCACAAAAACCATAACAAAAGGTCGATTTGAAAAAACTCATCAATTTCAATATAAAGACCGTTACAAAAGTTCAAAGTTAAAAAACTCCCAATTTCAATAAAAAAAACCATAATAAAATTTCCGTTTGAGAAAACTCACCAATTTCAGTATAAAGACTATTAGAAAAGTTCAAAGTTAAAAAACTCACAAATTTCAATATAAAGACCGTAACAAAAGTTCCGAGTGAAAAAAATCTACAATTTGACCATAAAAACCATTACAAAAGTTCAAAGTACAAAAAACTCCCCAATTTCACAATAAAAACCATTACAAAAGTTCCTAGTAAAAAATTCAACACTTTCACCATAAAATCCATTACAAAAGGTCGATTTAAAAAAACTCATCAATTTCAGTACAAACACCATTACAAAAGTTCAAAGATAAAAAACTCCCCAATTTCAATAAAAAAAACTATAACAAAAGTTCCGTTTGAGAAAACTCACCAATTTCAGTATAAAGACAATTACAAAAGTTCAAAGTTAATAAAACTCACAAATTTCAATATAAAGACCATACGAAAAGTTCCATGTGAAAAAATCACTAATTTCACCATAAAAACCATTACAAAAGTTCAAAGTTTAAAAAAATCACCAATTTCACAATAAAAACCATTTCAAAAGTTCCTAGTAAAGAATTCAACAATTTCACCATAAAAACCGTAACAAAAGGTCGATTTGAAAAAACTCATCAATTTCAGTATAAAGACCGTTACAAAACTTCAAAGTTAAAAAACTCCCCAATTTCAATAAAAAAAACAATAACGAAAGTTCCGTTTGAGAAAACTCACCAATCTCAGTATAAAGACCATTACAAAAGTTCAAAGTTAAAAAACTCACAAATTTCAATATAAAGACCATAACAAAAGTTCCAAGTGAAAAAAATCTACAATTTGACCATAAAAACCATTACAAAAGTTCAAAGTACAAAAAACTCCCCAATTTCACAATAAAAACCATTACAAAAGTTCCTAGTAAAAAATTCAACAATTTCACCATAAAATCCATTACAAAAGCTCGATTTAAAAAAACTCATGAATTTCAGTACAAACACCATTACAAAAGTTCAAAGATAAAAAACTCCCCAATTTCAATAAAAAAAACCATAACAAAAGTTCCGTTTGAGAAAACTCACCAATTTCAGTATAAAGACAATTACAAAAGTTCAAAGTTAAAAAACTCACAAATTTCAATATAAAGACCATACGAAAAGTTCCATGTGAAAAAAATCACTAATTTCAACATAAAAACCATTACAAAAGTTCAAAGTACAAAAAACTCCACAATTTCACAATAAAACCATTACAAAAGTTCCTATTAAAAAATTCAACAATTTCACCATATAATCCATTGCAAAAGGTCGATTTAAAAAAACTCATCAATTTCAGTACAAACACCATTACAAAAGTTCAAAGATAAAAAACACCCCAATTTCAATAAAAAAAACCATAACGAAAGTTCCGTTTGAGAAAACTCTCCAATCTCAGTATAAAAACCATTACAAAAGTTCAAAATTAAAAAACTCAAAAATTTCAATATAAAGACCATAACAAAAGTTCCATGTGAATAAAATCACCAATTTCACCATAAAAACCATTACAAAAGTTCAAAGTTTAAAAAAAAAACCCAATATCACTATAAAAACCATTACAAAATTTCCTAGTAAAAAACTCAACAATTTCACTATAAAAGCCATAACAAAAGTTCCATTTGAAATAACTCATCAATTTCAATATAAAGACCATAACAAATGTTCCATGTGAAAAAAATCAACGATTTCACCATAAAAACCAATACAAAAGTTCAAGGTTAAAAAACTCACAAATTTCAATATAAAGACCATAAGAAAAGTTCCAAGTGAAAAAAATCACCAACTTCACCATAAAATCCATTATAAAAGTTCAAAGTTTAAAAAAATCACCAATTTCACTATAAAGACCATTACAAAAAGTCCTAGTAAAAAATTCAACAATTTCACCATAAAAACCATAACAAAAGGTCGATTTGAAAAAACTCATCAATTTCAATATAAAGACCGTTACAAAAGTTCAAAGTTAAAAAACTCCCAATTTCAATAAAAAAAACCATAATAAAAGTTCTGTTTAGGAAAACTCACCAATTTCAGTATAAAGACTATTACAAAAGTTCAAAGTTAAAAAACTCACAAATTTCAATATAAAGACCATAACAAAAGTTCCAAGTGAAAAAAATCTACAATTTGACCATAAAAACCATTACAAAAGTTCAAAGTACAAAAAACTCCCCAATTTCACAATAAAAACCATTACAAAAGTTCCTAGTAAAAAATACAACAGTTTCACCATAAAATCCATTACAAAAGGTCGATTTAAAAAAACTCATGAATTTCAGTACAAACACCATTACAAAAGTTCAAAGATAAAAAACTCCCAAATTTCAATAAAAAAAAACCATAACAAAAGTTCCGTTTGAGAAAACTCACCAATTTCAGTATAAAGACAATTACAAAAGTTCAAAGTTAAAAAAACTCACAAATTTCAATATAAAGACCATACGAAAAGTTCCATGTGAAAAAAATCACTAATTTCAACATAAAAATCATTACAAAAGTTCAAAGTTTAAAAAAATCACAAATTTTACAATAAAAACCATTTCAAAATTTCCTAGTAAAGAATTCAACAGTTTCACCATAAAAACCATAACAAAAGTTCGATTTGAAAAACTCATCAATTTCAGTATAAAGACCGGTACAAAAGTTCAAAGTTAAAAAACTCCCCAATTTCAAGAAAAAAAACCATAACAAAAGTTCCGTTTGAGAAAACTCACCAATCTCAGTATAAAAACCATTACAAAAGTTCAAAGTTAAAAAACTCAAAAATTTCAATATAAAGACCATAACAAAAGTTCCATGTGAAAAAAAACACCAATTTCACAACTAAAACCATTACAAAAGTTCAAAGTTTAAAAAAAAAAACCCAATATCACTAAAAAAACCATTACAAAATTTCCTAGTAAAAAACTCAACAATGTCACTATAAAAGCCATAACAAAAGTTCCATTTGAAATAACTCATCAATTTCAATATAAAGACCATAAGAAATGTTCCATGTGAAAAAAATCAACAATTTCACCATAAAAACCAATACAAAAGTTCAAGGTTCAAAAACTCACAAATTTCAATATAAAGACCATAAGAAAAGTTCCAAGTGAAAAAAATCACCAACTTCACCATAAAATCCATTATAAAAGTTCAAAGTTTAAAAAACTCCCCAATTTCACTATAAAAACCATTACAAAAAGTCCTAGTAAAAAATTCAACAATTTCCCCATAAAAACCATAATAAAAGGTCGATTTGAAAAAACTCCCCAATTTCAATAAAAAGACCGTTACAAAAGTTCAAAGGTAAAAAACTCCCCAATTTCAATAAAAAAAAAACCATAACAATAGTTCCGTTTGAGAAAACTCACCAATTTCAGTATAGAGACCATTACAAAAGTTCAAAGTTAAAAAAATCACAAATTTCAAAATAAAGACCATAACAAAAGTTCCAAGTGAAAAAAATCTACAATTTCACCATAAAAACCATTACAAAAGTTCAAAGTTTAAAAAACAACCCAATATCACTATAAAAACCATTACTAAATTTCCTAGTAAAAAACTCAACAATTTCACTATAAAAGCCATAACAAAAGTTTCATTTGAAAAAACTCATCAATTTCAATATAAAGACCATAAGAAATGTTCCGTGTGAAAAAAATCAACAATTTCACCATAAATACCAATACAAAAGTTCAAGGTTAAAAAACTCACAAATTTCAATATAAAGACCATAAGAAAAGTTCCAAGTGGAAAAAATCACCAACTTCACCATAAAATCCATTACAAAAGTTCAAAGTTTAAAAAACTCCCCAATTTCACTATAAAAACCATTACAAAAAGTCCTAGTAAAAAATTCAACAATTTCACCACAAAAACCATAACAAAAGGTCGATTTGAAAAAACTCATCAATTTCAATATAAAGACCGTTACAAAAGTTCAAAGTTAAAAAACTCCCAATTTCAATAAAAAAAACCATAATAAAATTTCCGTTTGAGAAAACTCACCAATTTCAGTATAAAGACTATTAGAAAAGTTCAAAGTTAAAAAACTCACAAATTTCAATATAAAGACCGTAACAAAAGTTCCGAGTGAAAAAAATCTACAATTTGACCATAAAAACCATTACAAAAGTTCAAAGTACAAAAAACTCCCCAATTTCACAATAAAAACCATTACAAAAGTTCCTAGTAAAAAATTCAACACTTTCACCATAAAATCCATTACAAAAGGTCGATTTAAAAAAACTCATCAATTTCAGTACAAACACCATTACAAAAGTTCAAAGATAAAAAACTCCCCAATTTCAATAAAAAAAACTATAACAAAAGTTCCGTTTGAGAAAACTCACCAATTTCAGTATAAAGACAATTACAAAAGTTCAAAGTTAATAAAACTCACAAATTTCAATATAAAGACCATACGAAAAGTTCCATGTGAAAAAATCACTAATTTCACCATAAAAACCATTACAAAAGTTCAAAGTTTAAAAAAATCACCAATTTCACAATAAAAACCATTTCAAAAGTTCCTAGTAAAGAATTCAACAATTTCACCATAAAAACCGTAACAAAAGGTCGATTTGAAAAAACTCATCAATTTCAGTATAAAGACCGTTACAAAACTTCAAAGTTAAAAAACTCCCCAATTTCAATAAAAAAAACAATAACGAAAGTTCCGTTTGAGAAAACTCACCAATCTCAGTATAAAGACCATTACAAAAGTTCAAAGTTAAAAAACTCACAAATTTCAATATAAAGACCATAACAAAAGTTCCAAGTGAAAAAAATCTACAATTTGACCATAAAAACCATTACAAAAGTTCAAAGTACAAAAAACTCCCCAATTTCACAATAAAAACCATTACAAAAGTTCCTAGTAAAAAATTCAACAGTTTCACCATAAAATCCATTACAAAAGCTCGATTTAAAAAAACTCATGAATTTCAGTACAAACACCATTACAAAAGTTCAAAGATAAAAAACTCCCCAATTTCAATAAAAAAAACCATAACAAAAGTTCCGTTTGAGAAAACTCACCAATTTCAGTATAAAGACAATTACAAAAGTTCAAAGTTAAAAAACTCACAAATTTCAATATAAAGACCATACGAAAAGTTCCATGTGAAAAAAATCACTAATTTCAACATAAAAACCATTACAAAAGTTCAAAGTTTAAAAAAATCTCAAATTTTACAATAAAAACCATTTCAAAATTTCCTAGTAAAGAATTCAACAGTTTCACCATAAAAACCATAACAAAAGTTCGATTTGAAAAACTCATCAATTTCAGTATAAAGACCGGTACAAAAGTTCAAAGTTAAAAAACTCCCCAATTTCAATAAAAAAAACCATAACAAAAGTTCCGTTTGAGAAAACTCACCAATCTCAGTATAAAAACCATTACAAAAGTTCAAAGTTAAAAAACTCAAAAATTTCAATATAAAGACCATAACAAAAGTTCCATGTGAAAAAAAACACCAATTTCACAACTAAAACCATTACAAAAGTTCAATGTTTAAAAAAAAAAAACCAATATCACTAAAAAAACCATTACAAAATTTCCTAGTAAAAAACTCAACAATGTCACTATAAAAGCCATAACAAAAGTTCCATTTGAAATAACTCATCAATTTCAATATAAAGACCATAACAAATGTTCCATGTGAAAAAAATCAACGATTTCACCATAAAAACCAATACAAAAGTTCAAGGTTAAAAAACTCACAAATTTCAATATAAAGACCATAAGAAAAGTTCCAAGTGAAAAAAATCACCAACTTCACCATAAAATCCATTATAAAAGTTCAAAGTTTAAAAAAATCACCAATTTCACTATAAAGACCATTACAAAAAGTCCTAGTAAAAAATTCAACAATTTCACCATAAAAACCATAACAAAAGGTCGATTTGAAAAAACTCATCAATTTCAATATAAAGACCGTTACAAAAGTTCAAAGTTAAAAAACTCCCAATTTCAATAAAAAAAACCATAATAAAAGTTCTGTTTAGGAAAACTCACCAATTTCAGTATAAAGACTATTACAAAAGTTCAAAGTTAAAAAACTCACAAATTTCAATATAAAGACCATAACAAAAGTTCCAAGTGAAAAAAATCTACAATTTGACCATAAAAACCATTACAAAAGTTCAAAGTACAAAAAACTCCCCAATTTCACAATAAAAACCATTACAAAAGTTCCTAGTAAAAAATTCAACAGTTTCACCATAAAATCCATTACAAAAGGTCGATTTAAAAAAACTCATGAATTTCAGTACAAACACCATTACAAAAGTTCAAAGATAAAAAACTCCCAAATTTCAATAAAAAAAACCATAACAAAAGTTCCGTTTGAGAAAACTCACCAATTTCAGTATAAAGACAATTACAAAAGTTCAAAGTTAAAAAAACTCACAAATTTCAATATAAAGACCATACGAAAAGTTCCATGTGAAAAAAATCACTAATTTCAACATAAAAATCATTACAAAAGTTCAAAGTTTAAAAAAATCACAAATTTTACAATAAAAACCATTTCAAAATTTCCTAGTAAAGAATTCAACAGTTTCACCATAAAAACCATAACAAAAGTTCGATTTGAAAAACTCATCAATTTCAGTATAAAGACCGGTACAAAAGTTCAAAGTTAAAAAACTCCCCAATTTCAAGAAAAAAAACCATAACAAAAGTTCCGTTTGAGAAAACTCACCAATCTCAGTATAAAAACCATTACAAAAGTTCAAAGTTAAAAAACTCAAAAATTTCAATATAAAGACCATAACAAAAGTTCCATGTGAAAAAAAACACCAATTTCACAACTAAAACCATTACAAAAGTTCAAAGTTTAAAAAAAAAAACCCAATATCACTAAAAAAACCATTACAAAATTTCCTAGTAAAAAACTCAACAATGTCACTATAAAAGCCATAACAAAAGTTCCATTTGAAATAACTCATCAATTTCAATATAAAGACCATAAGAAATGTTCCATGTGAAAAAAATCAACAATTTCACCATAAAAACCAATACAAAAGTTCAAGGTTAAAAAACTCACAAATTTCAATATAAAGACCATAAGAAAAGTTCCAAGTGAAAAAAATCACCAACTTCACCATAAAATCCATTATAAAAGTTCAAAGTTTAAAAAACTCCCCAATTTCACTATAAAAACCATTACAAAAAGTCCTAGTAAAAAATTCAACAATTTCCCCATAAAAACCATAATAAAAGGTCGATTTGAAAAAACTCCCCAATTTCAATAAAAAGACCGTTACAAAAGTTCAAAGGTAAAAAACTCCCCAATTTCAATAAAAAAAAAAAACTATAACAATAGTTCCGTTTGAGAAAACTCACCAATTTCAGTATAGAGACCATTACAAAAGTTCAAAGTTAAAAAAATCACAAATTTCAAAATAAAGACCATAACAAAAGTTCCAAGTGAAAAAAATCTACAATTTCACCATAAAAACCATTACAAAAGTTCAAAGTTTAAAAAACAACCCAATATCACTATAAAAACCATTACTAAATTTCCTAGTAAAAAACTCAACAATGTCACTATAAAAGCCATAACAAAAGTTCCATTTGAAAAAACTCATCAATTTCAATATAAAGACCATAAGAAATGTTCCGTGTGAAAAAAATCAACAATTTCACCATAAATACCAATACAAAAGTTCAAGGTTAAAAAACTCACAAATTTCAATATAAAGACCATAAGAAAAGTTCCAAGTGAAAAAAATCACCAACTTCACCATAAAATCCATTACAAAAGTTCAAAGTTTAAAAAACTCCCCAATTTCACTATAAAAACCATTACAAAAAGTCCTAGTAAAAAATTCAACAATTTCACCACAAAAACCATAACAAAAGGTCGATTTGAAAAAACTCATCAATTTCAATATAAAGACCGTTACAAAAGTTCAAAGTTAAAAAACTCCCAATTTCAATAAAAAAAACCATAATAAAATTTCCGTTTGAGAAAACTCACCAATTTCAGTATAAAGACTATTAGAAAAGTTCAAAGTTAAAAAACTCACAAATTTCAATATAAAGACCGTAACAAAAGTTCCGAGTGAAAAAAATCTACAATTTGACCATAAAAACCATTACAAAAGTTCAAAGTACAAAAAACTCCCCAATTTCACAATAAAAACCATTACAAAAGTTCCTAGTAAAAAATTCAACACTTTCACCATAAAATCCATTACAAAAGGTCGATTTAAAAAAACTCATCAATTTCAGTACAAACACCATTACAAAAGTTCAAAGATAAAAAACTCCCCAATTTCAATAAAAAAAACTATAACAAAAGTTCCGTTTGAGAAAACTCACCAATTTCAGTATAAAGACAATTACAAAAGTTCAAAGTTAATAAAACTCACAAATTTCAATATAAAGACCATACGAAAAGTTCCATGTGAAAAAATCACTAATTTCACCATAAAAACCATTACAAAAGTTCAAAGTTTAAAAAAATCACCAATTTCACAATAAAAACCATTTCAAAAGTTCCTAGTAAAGAATTCAACAATTTCACCATAAAAACCGTAACAAAAGGTCGATTTGAAAAAACTCATCAATTTCAGTATAAAGACCGTTACAAAACTTCAAAGTTAAAAAACTCCTCAATTTCAATAAAAAAAACAATAACGAAAGTTCCGTTTGAGAAAACTCACCAATCTCAGTATAAAGACCATTACAAAAGTTCAAAGTTAAAAAACTCACAAATTTCAATATAAAGACCATAACAAAAGTTCCAAGTGAAAAAAATCTACAATTTGACCATAAAAACCATTACAAAAGTTCAATGTACAAAAAACTCCCCAATTTCACAATAAAAACCATTACAAAAGTTCCTAGTAAAAAATTCAACAATTTCACCATAAAATCCATTACAAAAGGTCGATTTAAATAAACTCATCAATTTCAGTACAAACACCATTACAAATGTTCAAAGATAAAAAACTCCCCAATTTCAATAAAAAAAACCTTAACAAAAGTTCCGTTTGAGAAAACTCACCAATTTCAGTATAAAGACAATTAGAAAAGTTCAAAGTTAAAAAACTCACAAATTTCAATATAAAGACCATACGAAAAGTTCCATGTGAAAAAAATCACTAATTTCAACATAAAAACCATTACAAAAGTTCAAAGTTTAAAAAAATCTCAAATTTTACAATAAAAACCATTTCAAAATTTCCTAGTAAAGAATTCAACAGTTTCACCATAAAAACCATAACAAAAGTTCGATTTGAAAAACTCATCAATTTCAGTATAAAGACCGGTACAAAAGTTCAAAGTTAAAAAACTCCCCAATTTCAATAAAAAAAACCATAACAAAAGTTCCGTTTGAGAAAACTCACCAATCTCAGTATAAAAACCATTACAAAAGTTCAAAGTTAAAAAACTCAAAAATTTCAATATAAAGACCATAACAAAAGTTCCATGTGAAAAAAAACACCAATTTCACAACTAAAACCATTACAAAAGTTCAATGTTTAAAAAAAAAAACCAATATCACTAAAAAACCATTACAAAATTTCCTAGTAAAAAACTCAACAACGTCACTATAAAAGCCATAACAAAAGTTCCATTTGAAATAACTCATCAATTTCAATATAAAGACCATAAGAAATGTTCCATGTGAAAAAAATCAACAATTTCACCATAAAAACCAATACAAAAGTTCAAGGTTAAAAAACTCACAAATTTCAATATAAAGACCATAAGAAAAGTTCCAAGTGAAAAAAATCACCAACTTCACCATAAAATCCATTATAAAAGTTCAAAGTTTAAAAAATTCACCAATTTCACTATAAAAACAATTAGAAAAAGTCCTAGTAAAAAATTCAACAATTTCACCATAAAAACCATAATAAAAGGTCGATTTGAAAAAACTCATTAATTTCAATATAAAGACCGTTACAAAAGTTCAAAGGTAAAAAACTCCCCAATTTCAATAAAAAAAAACCATAACAATAGTTCCGTTTGAGAAAACTCACCAATTTCAGTATAGAGATCATTACAAAAGTTCAAAGTTAAAAAAATCACAAATTTCAAAATAAAGACCATAACAAAAGTTCCAAGTGAAAAAAATCTACAATTTGACCGTAAAAACCATTACAAAATTTCAAAGTACAAAAAACTCCCCAATTTCACAATAAAAACCATTACAAAAGTCCTAGTAAAAAATTCAACAATTTCACCATAAAATCTATTACAAAAGGTCGATTTAAATAAACTCATCAATTTCAGTACAAACACCATTACAAAAGTTCCAAGATAAAAAACTTCCCATTTCAATAAAAAAAAACCATAACAAAAGTTCCGTTTGAGAAAACTCACCAATTTCAGTCTAAAGACAATTACAAAAGTTCAAAGTTAAAAAAACTCACAAATTTCAATATAAAGACCATACGAAAAGTTCCATGTGAAAAAAATCACTAATTTCACCATAAAAACCATTCAAAAGTTCAAAGTTTAAAAAAATCACCAATTTCACAATAAAAACCATTTCAAAAGTTCCTAGTAAAGAATTCAACAATTTCACCATAAAAACCATAACAAATGGTCGATTTGAAAAACTCATCAATTTCAGTATAAAGACCGTTACTAAAGTTCAAAGTTAAAAAACTCCCCAATTTCAATAAAAAAAACCATAATAAAAGTTCCGTTTGAGAAAACTCACCAATTTCAGTATAAAGACCATTACAAAAGTTCAAAGTTAAAAACCTCACAAATTTCAATATAAAGACCATAACAAAAGTTCCAAGTGCAAAAATCCACAATTTGACCAAAAAAACCATTACAAAAGTTCAAAGTACAAAAAACACCACAATTTCACAATAAAACCATTACAAAAGTTCCTATTAAAAAATTCAACAATTTCACCATATAATCCATTGCAAAAGGTCGATTTAAAAAAACTCATCAATTTCAGTACAAACACCATTACAAAAGTTCAAAGATAAAAAACACCCCAATTTCAATAAAAAAAACCATAACGAAAGTTCCGTTTGAGAAAACTCTCCAATCTCAGTATAAAAACCATTACAAAAGTTCAAAATTAAAAAACTCAAAAATTTCAATATAAAGACCATAACAAAAGTTCCATGTGAATAAAATCACCAATTTCACCATAAAAACCATTACAAAAGTTCAAAGTTTAAAAAAAAAACCCAATATCACTATAAAAACCATTACAAAATTTCCTAGTAAAAAACTCAACAATTTCACTATAAAAGCCATAACAAAAGTTCCATTTGAAATAACTCATCAATTTCAATATAAAGACCATAACAAATGTTCCATGTGAAAAAAATCAACGATTTCACCATAAAAACCAATACAAAAGTTCAAGGTTAAAAAACTCACAAATTTCAATATAAAGACCATAAGAAAAGTTCCAAGTGAAAAAAATCACCAACTTCACCATAAAATCCATTATAAAAGTTCAAAGTTTAAAAAAATCACCAATTTCACTATAAAGACCATTACAAAAAGTCCTAGTAAAAAATTCAACAATTTCACCATAAAAACCATAACAAAAGGTCGATTTGAAAAAACTCATCAATTTCAATATAAAGACCGTTACAAAAGTTCAAAGTTAAAAAACTCCCAATTTCAATAAAAAAAACCATAATAAAAGTTCTGTTTGAGAAAACTCACCAATTTCAGTATAAAGACTATTACAAAAGTTCAAAGTTAAAAAACTCACAAATTTCAATATAAAGACCATAACAAAAGTTCCAAGTGAAAAAAATCTACAATTTGACCATAAAAACCATTACAAAAGTTCAAAGTACAAAAAACTCCCCAATTTCACAATAAAAACCATTACAAAAGTTCCTAGTAAAAAATTCAACAGTTTCACCATAAAATCCATTACAAAAGGTCGATTTAAAAAAACTCATGAATTTCAGTACAAACACCATTACAAAAGTTCAAAGATAAAAAAACTCCCCAATTTCAATAAAAAAAACCCATAACAAAAGTTCCGTTTGAGAAAACTCACCAATTTCAGTATAAAGACAATTACAAAAGTTCAAAGTTAAAAAAAATCACAAATTTCAATATAAAGACCATACGAAAAGTTCCATGTGAAAAAAATCACTAATTTCAACATAAAAATCATTACAAAAGAACAAAGTTTAAAAAAATCACAAATTTTACAATAAAAACCATTTCAAAATTTCCTAGTAAAGAATTCAACAGTTTCACCATAAAAACCATAACAAAAGTTCGATTTGAAAAACTCATCAATTTCAGTATAAAGACCGGTACAAAAGTTCAAAGTTAAAAAAGCCCCCAATTTCAATAAAAAAAAACCATAACAAAAGTTCCGTTTGAGAAAACTCACCAATCTCAGTATAAAAACCATTACAAAAGTTCAAAGTTAAAAAACTCAAAAATTTCAATATAAAGACCATAACAAAAGTTCCATGTGAAAAAAAACACCAATTTCACAACTAAAACCATTACAAAAGTTCAAAGTTTAAAAAAAAAACCCAATATCACTAAAAAAACCATTACAAAATTTCCTAGTAAAAAACTCAACAATGTCACTATAAAAGCCATAACAAAAGTTCCATTTGAAATAACTCATCAATTTCAATATAAAGACCATAAGAAATGTTCCATGTGAAAAAAATCAACAATTTCACCATAAAAACCAATACAAAAGTTCAAGGTTAAAAAACTCACAAATTTCAATATAAAGACCATAAGAAAAGTTCCAAGTGAAAAAAATCACCAACTTCACCATAAAATCCATTATAAAAGTTCAAAGTTTAAAAAATTCACCAATTTCACTATAAAAACAATTAGAAAAAGTCCTAGTAAAAAATTCAACAATTTCACCATAAAAACCATAATAAAAGGTCGATTTGAAAAAACTCATTAATTTCAATATAAAGACCGTTACAAAAGTTCAAAGGTAAAAAACTCCCCAATTTCAATAAAAAAAAACCATAACAATAGTTCCGTTTGAGAAAACTCACCAATTTCAGTATAGAGATCATTACAAAAGTTCAAAGTTAAAAAAATCACAAATTTCAAAATAAAGACCATAACAAAAGTTCCAAGTGAAAAAAATCTACAATTTGACCGTAAAAACCATTACAAAATTTCAAAGTACAAAAAACTCCCCAATTTCACAATAAAAACCATTACAAAAGTCCTAGTAAAAAATTCAACAATTTCACCATAAAATCTATTACAAAAGGTCGATTTAAATAAACTCATCAATTTCAGTACAAACACCATTACAAAAGTTCCAAGATAAAAAACTTCCCATTTCAATAAAAAAAAACCATAACAAAAGTTCCGTTTGAGAAAACTCACCAATTTCAGTCTAAAGACAATTACAAAAGTTCAAAGTTAAAAAAACTCACAAATTTCAATATAAAGACCATACGAAAAGTTCCATGTGAAAAAAAACACTAATTTCACCATAAAAACCATTCAAAAGTTCAAAGTTTAAAAAAATCACCAATTTCACAATAAAAACCATTTCAAAAGTTCCTAGTAAAGAATTCAACAATTTCACCATAAAAACCATAACAAATGGTCGATTTGAAAAACTCATCAATTTCAGTATAAAGACCGTTACTAAAGTTCAAAGTTAAAAAACTCCCCAATTTCAATAAAAAAAACCATAATAAAAGTTCCGTTTGAGAAAACTCACCAATTTCAGTATAAAGACCATTACAAAAGTTCAAAGTTAAAAACCTCACAAATTTCAATATAAAGACCATAACAAAAGTTCCAAGTGCAAAAATCCACAATTTGACCAAAAAAACCATTACAAAAGTTCAAAGTACAAAAAACACCACAATTTCACAATAAAACCATTACAAAAGTTCCTATTAAAAAATTCAACAATTTCACCATATAATCCATTGCAAAAGGTCGATTTAAAAAAACTCATCAATTTCAGTACAAACACCATTACAAAAGTTCAAAGATAAAAAACACCCCAATTTCAATAAAAAAAACCATAACGAAAGTTCCGTTTGAGAAAACTCTCCAATCTCAGTATAAAAACCATTACAAAAGTTCAAAATTAAAAAACTCAAAAATTTCAATATAAAGACCATAACAAAAGTTCCATGTGAATAAAATCACCAATTTCACCATAAAAACCATTACAAAAGTTCAAAGTTTAAAAAAAAAACCCAATATCACTATAAAAACCATTACAAAATTTCCTAGTAAAAAACTCAACAATTTCACTATAAAAGCCATAACAAAAGTTCCATTTGAAATAACTCATCAATTTCAATATAAAGACCATAACAAATGTTCCATGTGAAAAAAATCAACGATTTCACCATAAAAACCAATACAAAAGTTCAAGGTTAAAAAACTCACAAATTTCAATATAAAGACCATAAGAAAAGTTCCAAGTGAAAAAAATCACCAACTTCACCATAAAATCCATTATAAAAGTTCAAAGTTTAAAAAAATCACCAATTTCACTATAAAGACCATTACAAAAAGTCCTAGTAAAAAATTCAACAATTTCACCATAAAAACCATAACAAAAGGTCGATTTGAAAAAACTCATCAATTTCAATATAAAGACCGTTACAAAAGTTCAAAGTTAAAAAACTCCCAATTTCAATAAAAAAAACCATAATAAAAGTTCTGTTTGAGAAAACTCACCAATTTCAGTATAAAGACTATTACAAAAGTTCAAAGTTAAAAAACTCACAAATTTCAATATAAAGACCATAACAAAAGTTCCAAGTGAAAAAAATCTACAATTTGACCATAAAAACCATTACAAAAGTTCAAAGTACAAAAAACTCCCCAATTTCACAATAAAAACCATTACAAAAGTTCCTAGTAAAAAATTCAACAGTTTCACCATAAAATCCATTACAAAAGGTCGATTTAAAAAAACTCATGAATTTCAGTACAAACACCATTACAAAAGTTCAAAGATAAAAAAACTCCCCAATTTCAATAAAAAAAACCCATAACAAAAGTTCCGTTTGAGAAAACTCACCAATTTCAGTATAAAGACAATTACAAAAGTTCAAAGTTAAAAAAAATCACAAATTTCAATATAAAGACCATACGAAAAGTTCCATGTGAAAAAAATCACTAATTTCAACATAAAAATCATTACAAAAGAACAAAGTTTAAAAAAATCACAAATTTTACAATAAAAACCATTTCAAAATTTCCTAGTAAAGAATTCAACAGTTTCACCATAAAAACCATAACAAAAGTTCGATTTGAAAAACTCATCAATTTCAGTATAAAGACCGGTACAAAAGTTCAAAGTTAAAAAAGCCCCCAATTTCAATAAAAAAAAACCATAACAAAAGTTCCGTTTGAGAAAACTCACCAATCTCAGTATAAAAACCATTACAAAAGTTCAAAGTTAAAAAACTCAAAAATTTCAATATAAAGACCATAACAAAAGTTCCATGTGAAAAAAAACACCAATTTCACAACTAAAACCATTACAAAAGTTCAAAGTTTAAAAAAAAAACCCAATATCACTAAAAAAACCATTACAAAATTTCCTAGTAAAAAACTCAACAATGTCACTATAAAAGCCATAACAAAAGTTCCATTTGAAATAACTCATCAATTTCAATATAAAGACCATAAGAAATGTTCCATGTGAAAAAAATCAACAATTTCACCATAAAAACCAATACAAAAGTTCAAGGATAAAAAACTCACAAATTTCAATATAAAGACCATAAGAAAAGTTCCAAGTGAAAAAAATCACCAACTTCACCATAAAATCCATTATAAAAGTTCAAAGTTTAAAAAAATCACCAATTTCACTATAAAAACCATTACAAAAAGTCCTAGTAAAAAATTCAACAATTTCACCATAAAAACCATAATAAAAGGTCGATTTGAAAAAACTCATCAATTTCAATATAAAGACCGTTACAAAAGTTCAAAGGTAAAAAACTCCCCAATTTCAATAAAAAAAAAAACCATAACAATAGTTCCGTTTGAGAAAACTCACCAATTTCAGTATAGAGACCATTACAAAAGTTCAAAGTTAAAAAAATCACAAATTTCAAAATAAAGACCATAACAAAAGTTCCAAGTGAAAAAAATCTACAATTTCACCATAAAAACCATTACAAAAGTTCAAAGTTTAAAAAACAACCCAATATCACTATAAAAACCATTACTAAATTTCCTAGTAAAAAACTCAACAATTTCACTATAAAAGCCATAACAAAAGTTCCATTTGAAAAAACTCATCAATTTCAATATAAAGACCATAAGAAATGTTCCGTGTGAAAAAAATCAACAATTTCACCATAAATACCAATACAAAAGTTCAAGGTTAAAAAACTCAAAAATTTCAATATAAAGACCATAAGAAAAGTTCCAAGTGAAAAAAATCACCAACTTCACCATAAAATCCATTACAAAAGTTCAAAGTTTAAAAAACTCCCCAATTTCACTATAAAAACCATTACAAAAAGTCCTAGTAAAAAATTCAACAATTTCACCACAAAAACCATAACAAAAGGTCGATTTGAAAAAACTCATCAATTTCAATATAAAGACCGTTACAAAAGTTCAAAGTTAAAAAACTCCCAATTTCAATAAAAAAAACCATAATAAAATTTCCGTTTGAGAAAACTCACCAATTTCAGTATAAAGACTATTAGAAAAGTTCAAAGTTAAAAAACTCACAAATTTCAATATAAAGACCGTAACAAAAGTTCCGAGTGAAAAAAATCTACAATTTGACCATAAAAACCATTACAAAAGTTCAAAGTACAAAAAACTCCCCAATTTCACAAAAAAAACCATTACAAAAGTTCCTAGTAAAAAATTCAACAATTTCACCATAAAATCCATTACAAAAGGTCGATTTAAAAAAACTCATCAATTTCAGTACAAACACCATTACAAAAGTTCAAAGATAAAAAACTCCCCAATTTCAATAAAAAAAACCATAACAAAAGTTCCGTTTGAGAAAACTCACCAATTTCAGTATAAAGACAATTACAAAAGTTCAAAGTTAAAAAAACTCACAAATTTCAATATAAAGACCATACGAAAAGTTCCATGTGAAAAAATCACTAATTTCCCCATAAAAACCATTACAAAAGTTCAAAGTTTAAAAAAATCACCAATTTCACAATAAAAACCATTTCAAAAGTTCCTAGTAAAGAATTCAACAATTTCACCATAAAAACCGTAACAAAAGGTCGATTTGAAAAAACTCATCAATTTCAGTATAAAGACCGTTACAAAACTTCAAAGTTAAAAAACTCCCCAATTTCAATAAAAAAACAATAACAAAAGTTCCGTTTGAGAAAACTCACCAATCTCAGTATAAAGACCATTACAAAAGTTCAAAGTTAAAAAACTCACAAATTTCAATATAAAGACCATAACAAAAGTTCCAAGTGAAAAAAATCTATAATTTGACCATAAAAACCATTACAAAAGTTCAAAGTTTAAAAAACAACCCAATATCACTATAAAAACCATTACTAAATTTCCTAGTAAAAAACTCAACAATTTCACTATAAAAGCCATAACAAAAGTTCCATTTGAAAAAACTCATCAATTTCAATATAAAGACCATTAGAAATGTTCCATGGGAAAAAAATCAACAATTTCACCATAAAAACCAATACAAAAGTTCAAGGTTAAAAAACTCACAAATTTCAATATAAAGACCATAAGAAAAGTTCCAAGTGAAACAAATCACCAACTTCACCATTAAACCCATTATAAAAGTTCAAAGTTTAAAAAAATCACCATTTTCACTATAAAAACCATTACAAAAAGTCCTAGTAAAAAATTCAACAATTTCACCATAACAAAAGGTCGATTTTAAAAAACTAAGCAATTTCAATATAAAGACCATTATAAAAGTTCAAAGTTAAAAAACTCCCCAATTTCAATAAAAAAACCCTAACAAAATTTCCGTTTGTGAAAACTCACCAATTTCAGTATAGAGACCATTAGAAAAGTTCAAAGTTAAAAAACTCACAAATTTCAATATAAAGACCATAACAAAAGTTCCAGGTGAAAAAAATCTACAATTTGACCATAAAAACCATTACAAAAGTTCAAAGTACAAAAAACTCCCCAATTTCACAATAAAAACCATTACAAAAGTTCCTAGTAAAAAATTCAACAATTTCACCATAAAATCCATTACAAAAGGTCGATTTAAATAAACTCATCAATTTCAGTACAAACACCATTACAAATGTTCAAAGATAAAAAACTCCCCAATTTCAATAAAAAAAACCTTAACAAAAGTTCCGTTTGAGAAAACTCACCAATTTCAGTATAAAGACAATTACAAAAGTTGAAAGTTAAAAAAACCCACAAATTTCAATATAAAGACCATACGAAAAGTTCCATGTCAAAAAAATCACTAATTTCACCATAAAAACCATTACAAAAGTTCAAAGTTTAAAAAAATCACCAATTTCACAATAAAAACCATTTCAAAAGTTCCTAGTAAAGAATTCCACAATTTCACCATAAAAATCATAACAAAAGGTCGATTTGAAAAACTCATCAATTTCAGTATAAAGACCGTTACAAAAGTTCAAAGTTAAAAAACTCCCCAATTTCAATAAAAAAAAAATAACAAAAGTTCCGTTTGAGAAAACTCACCAATTTTAGTATAAAGACAATTACAAAAGTTCAAAGTTAAAAAAACCCACAAATTTCAATATAAAGACCATACGAAAAGTTCCATGTGAAAAAAATCACTAATTTCACCATAAAAACCATTACAAAAGTTCAAAGTTTAAAAAAATCACCAATTTCACAATAAAAACCATTTCAAAAGTTCCTAGTAATGAATTCAACAATTTCACCATAAAAACCATAACAAAAGGTCGATTTGAAAAACTCATCAATTTCAGTATAAAGACCGTTACAAAAGTTCAAAGTTAAAAAACTCCCCAATTTCAATAAAAAAGACCATAACAAAAGTTCCGTTTGAGAAAACTCACCAATTTCAGTATAAAGACAATTACAAAAGTTCAAAGTTAAAAAAACTCACAAATTTCAATATAAAGACCATACGAAAAGTTCCACGTGAAAAAAATCACTAATTTCACCATAAAAACCATTACAAAAGTTCAAAGTTTAAAAAAATCACCAATTTCACAATAAAAACCATTACAAAAGTTCAAAGTTTAAAAAAAATCACCAATTTCACAATAAAAACCATTTCAAAAGTTCCTAGTAAAGAATTCAACAATTTCACCATAAAATCCACTACAAAAGGTCGATTTAAATAAACTCATCAATTTCAATACAAACACCATTACAAAAGTTCAAAGATAAAAAACTCCCCAATTTCAATAAAAAAAACCATAACAAAAGTTCCGTTTGAGAAAACTCACCAATTTCAGTATAAAGACTATTACAAAAGTTCAAAGTTAAAAAAGCTCACAAATTTCAATATAAAGACCATACGAAAAGTTCCATGTGAAAAAAATCACTAATTTCACCATAAAAACCATTACAAAAGTTCAAAGTTTAAAAAAATCACCAATTTCACAATAAAAACCATTTCAAAAGTTCCTAGTAACGAATTCAACAATTTCACCATAAAAACCATTACAAAAGGTCGATTTAAATAAACTCATCAATTTCAGTACAAACACCATTACAAAAGTTCAAAGATAAAAAACTCCCCAATTTCAATAAAAAAAACCTTAACAAAATTTCCGTTTGAGAAAACTCACCAATTTTAGTATAAAGACAATTACAAAAGTTCAAAGTTAAAAAACCCACAAATTTCAATATAAAGACCATACGAAAAGTTCCATGTGAAAAAAATCACTAATTTCACCATAAAAACCATTACAAAAGTTCAAAGTTTAAAAAAATCACCAATTTCACAATAAAAACCATTTCAAAAGTTCCTAGTAAAGAATTCAACATTTTCACCATAAAAACCATAACAAAAGGTCGATTTGAAAAACTCATCAATTTCAGTATAAAGACCGTTACAAAAGTTCAAAGTTAAAAAACTCCCCAATTTCAATTAAAAAAACCATAACAAAAGTTCCGTTTGAGAAAACTCACCAATTTCAGTATAAAGACAATTACAAAAGTTCAAAGTTAAAAAAACTCACAAATTTCAATATAAAGACCATACGAAAAGTTCCATGTGAAAAAAATCACTAATTTCACCATAAAAACCATTACAAAAGTTCAAAGTTTAAAAAAATCACCAATTTCACAATAAAAACCATTACAAAAGTTCAAAGTTTAAAAAAATCGCCAATTTCACAATAAAAACCATTTCAAAAGTTCTTAGTAAAGAATTCAACAATTTCACCATAAAATCCATTACAAAAGGTCGATTTAAATAAACTCATCAATTTCAATACAAACACCATTACAAAAGTTCAAAGATAAAAAACTCCCCAATTTCAATAAAAAAAAACATAACAAAAGTTCTGTTTGAGAAAACTCACCAATTTAAGTATAAAGACTATTACAAAAGTTCAAAGTTAAAAAAGCTCACAAATTTCAATATAAAGACCATACGAAAAGTTCCATGTGAAAAAAATCACTAATTTCACCATAAAAACCATTACAAAAGTTCAAAGTTTAAAAAAATCACCAATTTCACAATAAAAACCATTTCAAAAGTTCCTAGTAAAGAATTCAACAATTTCACCATAAAAACCGTAACAAAAGGTCGATTTGAAAAAACTCATCAATTTCAGTATAAAGACCGTTACAAAACTTCAAAGTTAAAAAACTCCCCAATTTCAATAAAAAAAACAATAACAAAAGTTCCGTTTGAGAAAACTCACCAATCTCAGTATAAAGACCATTACAAAAGTTCAAAGTTAAAAAACTCACAAATTTTAATATAAAGACCATAACAAAAGTTCCATGTGAAAAAAATCAACAATTTCACCATAAAATCCATTACAAAAGTTCAAAGTTTAAAAAACAACCCAATATCACTATAAAAACCATTACTAAATTTCCTAGTAAAAAACTCAACAATTTCACTATAAAAGCCATAACAAAAGTTCCATTTGAAAAAACTCATCAATTTCAATATAAAGACCATAAGAAATGTTCCGTGTGAAAAAAATCAACAATTTCACCATAAATACCAATACAAAAGTTCAAGGTTAAAAAACTCACAAATTTCAATATAAAGACCATAAGAAAAGTTCCAAGTGAAAAAAATCACCAACTTCACCATAAAATCCATTACAAAAGTTCAAAGTTTAAAAAACTCCCCAATTTCACTATAAAAACCATTACAAAAAGTCCTAGTAAAAAATTCAACAATTTCACCACAAAAACCATAACAAAAGGTCGATTTGAAAAAACTCATCAATTTCAATATAAAGACCGTTACAAAAGTTCAAAGTTAAAAAACTCCCAATTTCAATAAAAAAAACCATAATAAAATTTTCGTTTGAGAAAACTCACCAATTTCAGTATAAAGACTATTAGAAAAGTTCAAAGTTAAAAAACTCACAAATTTCAATATAAAGACCATAACAAAAGTTCCGAGTGAAAAAAATCTACAATTTGACCATAAAAACCATTACAAAAGTTCAAAGTACAAAAAACTCCCCAATTTCACAATAAAAACCATTACAAAAGTTCCTAGTAAAAAATTCAACAATTTCACCATAAAATCCATTACAAAAGGTCGATTTAAAAAAACTCATCAATTTCAGTACAAACACCATTACAAAAGTTCAAAGATAAAAAACTCCCCAATTTCAATAAAAAAACCATAACAAAAGTTCCGTTTGAGAAAACTCACCAATTTCAGTATAAAGACAATTACAAAAGTTCAAAGTTAAAAAAACTCACAAATTTCAATATAAAGACCATACGAAAAGTTCCATGTGAAAAAATCACTAATTTCACCATAAAAACCATTACAAAAGTTCAAAGTTTAAAAAAATCACCAATTTCACAATAAAAACCATTTCAAAAGTTCCTAGTATAGAATTCAACAATTTCACCATAAAAACCGTAACAAAAGGTCGATTTGAAAAAACTCATCAATTTCAGTATAAAGACCGTTACAAAAGTTCAAAGTTAAAAAACTCCCCAATTTCAATAAAAAAAACCATAACAAAAGTTCTGTTTGAGAAAACTCACCAATCTTAGTATAAAGACCATTACAAAAGTTCAAAGTTAAAAAACTCACAAATTTCAATATAAAGACCATAACAAAAGTTCCATGTGAAAAAAATCAACAATTTCACCATAAAAACCATTACAATAGTTCAAAGTTTAAAAAACAACCCAATATCACTATAAAAACCATTACTAAATTTCCTAGTAAAAAACTCAACAATTTCACTATAAAAGCCATAACAAAAGTTCCATTTGAAAAAACTCATCAATTTCAATATAAAGACCATAAGAAATGTTCCATGGGAAAAAAATCAACAATTTCACCATAAAAACCAATACAAAAGTTCAAGGTTAAAAAACTCACAAATTTCAATATAAAGACCATAAGAAAAGTTCCAAGTGAAACAAATCACCAACTTCACCATTAAACCCATTATAAAAGTTCAAAGTTTAAAAAAATCACCATTTTCACTATAAAAACCATTACAAAAAGTCCTAGTAAAAAATTCAACAATTTCACCATAAAAACCATAACAAAAGGTCGATTTTAAAAAACTAAGCAATTTCAATATAAAGACCATTATAAAAGTTCAAAGTTAAAAAACTCCCCAATTTCAATAAAAAAACCCTAACAAAATTTCCGTTTGAGAAAACTCACCAATTTCAGTATAGAGACCATTAGAAAAGTTCAAAGTTAAAAAACTCACAAATTTCAATATAAAGACCATAACAAAAGTTCCAGGTGAAAAAAATCTACAATTTGACCATAAAAACCATTACAAAAGTTCAAAGTTTAAAAAAATCACCAATTTCACAATAAAAACCATTTCAAAAGTTCCTAGTAAAGAATTCAACAATTTCACCATAAAAACCATTACAAAAGGTCGATTTAAATAAACTCATCAATTTCAGTACAAACACCATTACAAAAGTTCAAAGATAAAAAACTCCCCAATTTCAATAAAAAAAACCTTAACAAAAGTTCCGTGTGAGAAAACTCACCAATTTCAGTATAAAGACAATTACAAAAGTTCAAAGTTAAAAAAACCCACAAATTTCAATATAAAGACCATACGAAAAGTTCCATGTGAAAAAAATCACTAATTTCACCATAAAAACCATTACAAAAGTTCAAAGTTTAAAAAAATCACCAATTTCACAATAAAAACCATTTCAAAAGTTCCTAGTAAAGAATTCAACAATTTCACCATAAAAACCATTACAAAAGGTCGATTTTAATAAACTCATCAATTTCAGTACAAACACCATTACAAAAGTTCAAAGATAAAAAACTCCCCAATTTCAATAAAAAAAACCTTAACAAAAGTTCCGTTTGAGAAAACTCACCAATTTTAGTATAAAGACAATTACAAAAGTTCAAAGTTAAAAAAACCCACAAATTTCAATATAAAGACCATACGAAAAGTTCCATGTGAAAAAAATCATTAATTTCACCATAAAAACCATTACAAAAGTTCAAAGTTTAAAAAAATCACCAATTTCACAATAAAAATCATTTCAAAAGTTCCTAGTAAAGAATTCAACAATTTCACCATAAAAACCATAACAAAAGGTCGATTTGAAAAACTAATCAATTTCAGTATAAAGACCGTTACAAAAGTTCAAAGTTAAAAAACTCCCCAATTTCAATAAAAAAAACCATAACAAAAGTTCCGTTTGAGAAAACTCACCAATTTCAGTATAAAGACAATTACAAAAGTTCAAAGTTAAAAAAACTCACAAATTTCAATATAAAGACCATACGAAAAGTTCCATGTGAAAAAAATCACTAATTTCACCATAAAAACCATTAAAAAAGTTCAAAGTTTAAAAAAATCACCAATTTCACAATAAAAACCATTACAAAAGTTCAAAGTTTAAAAAAAATCACCAATTTCACAATAAAAACCATTTCAAAAGTTCCTAGTAAAGAATTCAACAATTTCACCATAAAATCCATTACAAAAGGTCGATTTAAATAAACTCATCAATTTCAATACAAACACCATTACAAAAGTTCAAAGATAAAAAACTCCCCAATTTCAATAAAAAAAACCATAACAAAAATTCCGTTTGAGAAAACTCACCAATTTCAGTATAAAGACTATTACAAAAGTTCAAAGTTAAAAAAGCTCACAAATTTCAATATAAAGACCATACGAAAAGTTCCATTTGAGAAAAATCACTAATTTCACCATAAAAACCATTACAAAAGTTCAAAGTTTAAAAAAATCACCAATTTCACAATAAAAACCATTTCAAAAGTTCCTAGTAAAGAATTCAACAATTTCACCATAAAAACCATTACAAAAGGTCGATTTAAATAAACTCATCAATTTCAGTACAAACACCATTACAAAAGTTCAAAGATAAAAAACTCCCCAATTTCAATAAAAAAAACCTTAACAAAAGTTCCGTTTGAGAAAACTCACCAAATTTTAGTATAAAGACAATTACAAAAGTTCAAAGTTAAAAAACCCACAAATTTCAATATAAAGACCATACGAAAAGTTCCATGTGAAAAAAAAATCACTAATTTCACCATAAAAACCATTACAAAAGTTCAAAGTTTAAAAAAATCACCAATTTCACAATAAAAACCATTTCAAAAGTTCCTAGTAAAGAATTCAACAATTTCACCATAAAAACCATAACAAAAGGTCGATTTGAAAAACTCATCAATTTCAGTATAAAGACCGTTACAAAAGTTCAAAGTTAAAAAACTCCCCAATTTCAATAAAAAAAACCATAACAAAAGTTCCGTTTGAGAAAACTCACCAATTTCAGTATAAAGACAATTACAAAAGTTCAAAGTTAAAAAAACTCACAAATTTCAATATAAAGACCATACGAAAAGTTCCATGTGAAAAAAATCACTAATTTCACCATAAAAACCATTAAAAAAGTTCAAAGTTTAAAAAAATCACCAATTTCACAATAAAAACCATTACAAAAGTTCAAAGTTTAAAAAAAAATCACCAATTTCACAATAAAAACCATTTAAATAGTTCCTAGTAAAGAATTCAACAATTTCACCATAAAATCCATTACAAAAGGTCGATTTAAATAAACTCATCAATTTCAATACAAACACCATTACAAAAGTTCAAAGATAAAAAACTCCCCAATTTCAATAAAAAAAACCATAACAAAAGTTCCGTTTGAGAAAACTCACCAATTTCAGTATAAAGACTATTACAAAAGTTCAAAGTTAAAAAAGCTCACAAATTTCAATATAAAGACCATACGAAAAGTTCCATGTGAAAAAAATCACTAATTTCACCATAAAAACCATTACAAAAGTTCAAAGTTTAAAAAAATCACCAATTTCACAATAAAAACCATTTCAAAAGTTCCTAGTAAAGAATTCAACAATTTCACCATAAAAACCATTACAAAAGGTCGATTTAAATAAACTCATCAATTTCAGTACAAACACCATTACAAAAGTTCAAAGATAAAAAACTCCCCAATTTCAATAAAAAAAACCTTAACAAAAGTTCCGTTTGAGAAAACTCACCAATTTTAGTATAAAGACAATTACAAAAGTTCAAAGTTAAAAAAACCCACAAATTTCAATATAAAGACCATACGAAAAGTTCCATGTGAAAAAAATCATTAATTTCACCATAAAAACCATTACAAAAGTTCAAAGTTTAAAAAAATCACCAATTTCACAATAAAAACCATTTCAAAAGTTCCTAGTAAAGAATTCAACAATTTCACCATAAAAACCATAACAAAAGGTCGATTTGAAAAACTAATCAATTTCAGTATAAAGACCGTTACAAAAGTTCAAAGTTAAAAAACTCCCCAATTTCAATAAAAAAAAAACCATAACAAAAGTTCCGTTTGAGAAAACTCACCAATTTCAGTATAAAGACAATTACAAAAGTTCAAAGTAAAAAAAACTCACAAATTTCAATATAAAGACCATACGAAAAGTTCCATGTGAAAAAAATCACTAATTTCACCATAAAAACCATTAAAAAAGTTCAAAGTTTAAAAAAATCACCAATTTCACAATAAAAACCATTACAAAAGTTCAAAGTTTAAAAAAAATCACCAATTTCACAATAAAAACCATTTCAAAAGTTCCTAGTAAAGAATTCAACAATTTCACCATAAAATCCATTACAAAAGGTCGATTTAAATAAACTCATCAATTTCAATACAAACACCATTACAAAAGTTCAAAGATAAAAAACTCCCCAATTTCAATAAAAAAAACCATAACAAAAGTTCCGTTTGAGAAAACTCACCAATTTCAGTATAAAGACTATTACAAAAGTTCAAAGTTAAAAAAGCTCACAAATTTCAATATAAAGACCATACGAAAAGTTCCATTTGAAAAAAATCACTAATTTCACCATAAAAACCATTACAAAAGTTCAAAGTTTAAAAAAATCACCAATTTCACAATAAAAACCATTTCAAAAGTTCCTAGTAAAGAATTCAACAATTTCACCATAAAAACCATTACAAAAGGTCGATTTAAATAAACTCATCAATTTCAGTACAAACACCATTACAAAAGTTCAAAGATAAAAAACTCCCCAATTTCAATAAAAAAAACCTTAACAAAAGTTCCGTTTGAGAAAACTCACCAAATTTTAGTATAAAGACAATTACAAAAGTTCAAAGTTAAAAAACCCACAAATTTCAATATAAAGACCATACGAAAAGTTCCATGTGAAAAAAAAATCACTAATTTCACCATAAAAACCATTACAAAAGTTCAAAGTTTAAAAAAATCACCAATTTCACAATAAAAACCATTTCAAAAGTTCCTAGTAAAGAATTCAACAATTTCACCATAAAAACCATAACAAAAGGTCGATTTGAAAAACTCATCAATTTCAGTATAAAGACCGTTACAAAAGTTCAAAGTTTAAAAACTCCCCAATTTCAATAAAAAAAACCATAACAAAAGTTCCGTTTGAGAAAACTCACCAATTTCAGTATAAAGACAATTACAAAAGTTCAAAGTTAAAAAAACTCACAAATTTCAATATAAAGACCATACAAAAAGTTCCATGTGAAAAAAATCAATAATTTCACCATAAAAACCATTACAAAAGTTCAAAGTTTAAAAAAATCACCAATTTCACAATAAAAACCATTTCAAAAGTTCCTAGTAAAGAATTCAACAATTTCACCATAAAATCTATTACAAAAGGTCGATTTAAATAAACTCATCAATTTCAGTACAAACACCATTACAAAAGTTCAAAGATAAAAAACTCCCCAATTTCAAAAAAAAAAAAACCATAACAAAAGTTCCGTTTGAGAAAACTCACCAATTTCAGTATAAAGACAATTACAAAAGTTCAAAGTGAAAAAAAACTCACAAATTTCAATATAAAGACCATACGAAAAGTTCCATGTGAAATAAATCACTAATTTCACCATAAAAACCATTACAAAAGTCAAAGTTTAAAAAATCACCAATTTCACAATAAAAACCATTTCAAAAGTTCCTAGTAAAGAATTCAACAATTTCACCATAAAATCCATTACAAAAGGTCGATTTAAATAAACTCATCAATTTCAGTACAAACACCATTACAAAAGTTCAATGATAAAAAACTCCCCAATTTCAATAAAAAAAACCATAACAAAAGTTCCGTTTGAGAAAACTCACCAATTTCAGTATAAAGACAATTACAAAAGTTCAAAGTTAAAAAAACTCACAAATTTCAATATAAAGACCATACGAAAAGTTCCATGTGAAAAAATCACTAATTTCAACATAAAAACCATTACAAAAGTTCAAAGTTTAAAAAAATCACCAATTTCACAATAAAAACCATTTCAAAAGTTCCTAGTAAAGAATTCAACAATTTCACCATAAAAACCGTAACAAAAGGTCGATTTGAAAAAAATCATCAATTTCAGTATAAAGACCGTTACAAAAGTTAAAAGTTAAAAAACTCCCCAATTTCAATAAAAAAACCATAACAAAAGTTCCGTTTGAGAAAACTCACCAATCTCAGTATAAAGACCATTACAAAAGTTCAAAGTTAAAAAACTCACAAATTTCAAGATAAAGACCATAACAAAAGTTCCATGTGACAAAAATCAACAATTTCACCATAAAAACCATTACAAAAGTTCAAAGTTTAAAAAACAACCCAATATCACTATAAAAACCATTACTAAATTTCCTAGTAAAAAACTCAACAATTTCACTATAAAAGCCATAACAAAAGTTTCATTTGAAAAAACTCATCAATTTCAATATAAAGACCATAAGAAATGTTCCATGTGAAAAAAATCAACAATTTCACCATAAAAACCAATACAAAAGTTCAAAGTTCAAAAACTCACAAATTTCAATATAAAGACCATAAGAAAAGTTCCAAGTGAAAAAAATCACCAACTTCACCATAAAATCCATTATAAAAGTTCAAAGTTTGAAAAAATCACCAATTTCACTATAAAAACCATTACAAAAAGTCCTAGAAAAAAATTCAACAATTTCACCACAAAAACCATAACAAAAGGTCGATTTGAAAAAACTCATCAATTTCAATATAAAGACCGTTACAAAAGTTCAAAGTTAAAAAACTCCCCAATTTCAATAAAAAAAACCATAATAAAAGTTCCGTTTGAGAAAACTCACCAATTTCAGTATAAAGACTATTACAAAAGTTCAATGTTAAAAAACTCACAAATTTCAATATAAAGACCATAACAAAAGTTCCAAGTGAAAAATATACAATTTGACCATAAAAACCATTACAAAATTTCAAAGTACAAAAAACTCCCCAATTTCACAATAAAAACCATTACAAAAGTTCCTAGTAAAAAATTCAACAATTTCAACATAAAATCCATTACAAAAGGTCGATTTAAAAAAACTCAACAATTTCAGTACAAACACCATTGCAAAAGTTCAAAGATAAAAGACTCCCCAATTTCAATAAAAAAAACCATAACAAAAGTTCCGTTTGAGAAAACTCACCAATTTCAGTATAAAAACAATTACAAAAGTTCAAAGTCAAAAAAACTCACAAATTTCAATATCAAGACCATACGAAAAGTTCCGTGTGAAAAAAATCACTAATTTCACCATAAAAACCAATACAAAAGTTCAAAGTTTAAAAAAATCACCAATTTCACAATAAAAACCATTTCAAAAGTTCCTAGTAAAGAATTCAACAATTTCACCATAAAAACCGTAACAAAAGGTCGATTTGAAAAAACTCATCAATTTCAGTATAAAGACCGTTACAAAAGTTCAAAGTTAAAAAACTCCCCAATTTCAATAAAAATAACCATAACAAAAGTTCTGTTTGAGAAAACTCACCAATTTCAATATAAAGACCATAACAAAAGTTCCATGTGAAAAAAATCACCAATTTCACCATAAAAACCATTACAAAAGTTCAAAGTTTAAAAAACAACCCAATATCACTATAAAAACCATTACAAAATTTCCTAGTAAAAAACTCAACAATTTCACTATAAAAGCCATAACAAAAGTTCCATTTGAAAAAACTCATCAATTTCAATATAAAGACCATAAGAAATGTTCCATGTGAAAAAAATCAACAATTTCACCATAAAAACCAATACAAAACTTCAAGGTTAAAAAACTCACAAATTTCAATATAAAGACCATAAGAAAAGTTCCATGTGAAAAAAATCACCAACTTCAACATAAAATCCATTATAAAAGTTCAAAGTTTAAAAAAATCACCAACTTCACTATAAAAATCAATACAAAAAGTCCTAGTAAAAAATTCAACAATTTCACCATAAAATCCATTACAAAAGGTCGATTTTAAAAAACTCGTCAATTTCAGTACAAACACAATTACAAATGTTCAAAGATAAAAAACTCCCCAATTTCCATAAAAAAAACCATAACAAAAGTTCCGTTTGAGAAAACTCACCAATTTTAGTATAAAGACAATTACAAAAGTTCAAAGTTAAAAAAACTCACAAATTTCGATATAAAGACCATACGAAAAGTTGCATGTGAAAAAAATCACTAATTTCACCGTAAAAACCATTACAAAAGTTCAAAGTTAAAAAAAATCACCAATTTCACAATAAAAAATATTTCAAAAGTTCCTAGTAAAGAATTCAACAATTTCACCATAAAAACCATAACAAAAGTTCGATTTGAAAAACTCATCAATTTCAGTATAAATACAGTTACAAAAGTTCGAAGTTAAAAAACTCCCCAATTTCAATTAAAAAAACCATAACAAAAGTTCAGTTTGAGAAAACTCACCAATTTCAGTATAAAGACCATTACAAAAGTTCAAAGTTAAAAAACTCACAAATTTCAATATAAAGACCATACGAAAAGTTCCATGTGAAAAAAATCACTAATTTCACCATAAAAACCATTACAAAAGTTCAAAGTTTAAAAAAATCACCAATTTCACAATAAAAACCATTACTAAAGTTCTAAGTATAAAATTCAACAATTTCACCATAAAATCCATTACAACAGGTCGATTTAAAAAAACTCATCAATTTCAGTACAAACACCATTACAAAAGTTCAAAGATAAAAAACTCCCCAATTTCAATAAAAAAACCATAACGAAAGTTCCGTTTGAGAAAACTCACCAATTTCAGTATAAAGACAATTACAAAAGTTCAAAGTTAAAAAAACTCACAAATTTCAATATAAAGACCATACGAAAAGTTCCATGTGAAAAAAATCACTAATTTCACCATAAAAATCATTACAAAAGTTCAAAGTTTAAAAAAATCACCAATTTCACAATAAAAACCATTTCAAAAGTTCCTAGTAAAGAATTCAACAATTTCACCATAAAAACCATAACAAAAGGTCGATTTGAAAAAACTCTTCAATTTCAGTATAAAGACCGTTATAAAAGTTCAAAGTTAAAAAACTCCCCAATTTCAATAAAAAGACCATAACAAAAGTTCCATTTGAGAAAACTCACCAATCTCAGTATATAGACCACTACAAAAGTTCAAAGTTAAAAAACTCACAAATTTCAGTATAAAGACCATAACAAAAGTTCCATGTGAAAAAAATCACCAATTTCACCATAAAAACCATTACAAAAGTTCAAAGTTTAAAAAACTCCCCAATATCACTATAAAAACCATTACAAAATTTCCTAGTAAAAAACTCAACAATTTCACTATAAAAGCCATAACAAAAGTTCCATTTGAAAAAACTCATCAATTTCAATATAAAGACCATAAGAAATGTTCCATGTGAAAAAAATCAACAATTTCACCATAAAAACCAATACAAAAGTTCAAGGTTAAAAAACTCACAACTTTTAATATAAACACCATAAGAAAAGTTCCAAGTGAAAAAAATCACCAACTTCACCATAAAATCCATTATAAAAGTTCAAAGTTTAAAAAAATCACCAATTTCACTAAAAAAACCATTACAAAAAGTCCTAGTAAAAAATTCAACAATTTCACCATAAAAACCATAACAAAAGGTCGATTTGAAAAAACTCATCATTTTCAATATAAAGACCATTACAAAAGTTCAAAGTTAAAAAACTCCCCAATTTCAATAAAAAAAACCATAACAAAAGTTCCGTTTGAGAAAACTCACCAATTTCAGTATAAAGACCATTACAAAAGTTCAAAGTTAAAAAAAATACAAATTTCAATATAAAGACCATTACAAAAGTTCCAAGTGAAAAAAATCTACAATTTGACCATAAAAACCATTACAAAAGTTCTAAGTACAAAAAACTCCCCAATTTCACAATAAAAACCATTACAAAAGTTCCTAGTAAAAAATTCAACAATTTCACCATAAAATCCATTACAAACGGTCGATTTAAAAAAACTCGTCAATTTCAGTACAAACACCATTAAAAATGTTCAAAGATAAAAAACTCCCCAATTTCATAAAAAAAACCATAACAAAAGTTCCGTTTGAGAAAACTCACCAATTTCATTATAAAGACAATTACAAAAGTTCAAAGTTAAAAAAAACTAACAAAATTTCAATATAAAGACCATACAAAAAGTTCCATGTGAAAAAAATCACTAATTTCACCGTAAAAACCATTACAAAAGTTCAAAGTTTAAAAAAAATCACCAATTTCACAATAAAAACCATTTCAAAAGTTCCTAGTAAAGAATTCAACAATTTCACCATAAAAACCATAACAAAAGGTCGATTTGAAAAACTCATCTATTTCAGTATAAAGACCGTTACAAACGTTCAAAGTTGAAAAAACTCCCCAATTTCAATAAAAAAAACCATATCAAAAGTTCCGTTTGAGAAAACTCACCAATTTCAGTATAAAGACAATTACAAAAGTTCAAAGTTAAAAAACTCATAAATTTCAATATAAACACCATACGAAAAGTTCCATGTGAAAAAAATCAATAATTTCACCATAAAAAACATTACAAAAGTTCAAAGTTTAAAAAAATCACCAATTTCAGAATAAAAACCATTACAAAAGTTCCTAGTAAAAAATTCAACAATTTCACTATAAAATCCATTAAAAAAGGTCGATTTAAAAAAACTCATCAATTTCAGTACAAACACCATTACAAATGTTCAAAGATAAAAAACTCCCCAATTTCAATAAAAAAAAAACCATAGCAAAAGTTCCATTTGAAAAAACTCACCAATTTCAGTATAAAGACAATAACAAAAGTTCAAAGTTAAAAAAACTCACAAATTTCAATATAAAGAGCATACGAAAAGTTCCATGTGAAAAAAATCACTAATTTCACCATAAAAACCATTACAAATGTTCAAAGTTTAAAAAAATCACCAATTTCACAATAAAAACCATTTCAAAAGTTCCTAGTAAAAAATTCAACAATTTCACCATAAAAACCATAACAAAAGGTCGATTTGAAAAAACTCATCAATTTTAGTATAAAGACCGTTACAAAAGTCCTAAGTTTAAAAACATCCCAATTTCAATAAAAAAAACCATAACAAAAGTTCCGTTTGAGAAAACTCACCAATCTCAGTATAAAGACCATTACAAAAGTTCAAAGTTAAAAAACTCACAAATTTCAATATAAAGACCATACCAAAAGTTCCATGTGAAAACAATCACCAATTTCAGAAAAAAACCATTACAAAAGTTCAAAGTTTAAAAAACACCCCAATATCACTATAAAAACCATTACAAAAGTTCCTAGTAAAATACTCAACAATTTCACTATAAAAGCCTTAACAAAAGTTCCATTTGAAAAAACTCATCAATTTCAATATAAAGACCATAAGAAAAGTTCCATGTGAAAAAAATCAACAATTTCACCATAAAAACCAATACAAAAGTTAAAGGTTATAAAACTCACAAATTTCAATATAAAGACCATAAGAAAATTCCATGTGAAAAAAACCACCAACTTTACCATATAATCCATTATAAAAGTTCAAAGTTTAAAAAAATAACCAATTTCACTATAAAAACCATTACAAAAAGTCCTAGTAAAAAATCCAACAATTTCACCACAAAAACCATAACAAAAGGTCGATTTGAAAAAACTCATCAATTTCAATATAAAGACCATTGCAAAAGTTCAAAGTTAAAAAACTCCCCAATTTCAATAAAAAAAAACCATAACAAAAGTTCCGTTTGAGAAAACTCACCAATTTCAGTATAAAGACCATTACAAAAGTTCAAAGTTAAAAAAACTCACAAATTTCAATATAAAGACCATAACAAAAGATCCAAGTGAAAAAAATCTACAATTTGACCATTAAAACCATTACAAAAGTTCAAAATACAAAAAACTCCCCAATTTCACAATAAAAACCATTACAAAAAATCCTAGTAAAAAATTCAACAATTTCACCATAAAAACCATTACAAAAGGTCGATTTAAAAAAACTCATCAATTTTAGTACAAACACCATTACAAAAGTTCAAAGATAAAAAACTCCCCAATTTCAATAAAAAAAACCATAACAAAAGTTCCGTTTGAGAAAACTCACCAATTTCAGTATAAAGACAATTACAAAAGTTCAAAGTTAAAAAAACTCACAAATTTCAATATAAAGACCATACGAAAAGTTCCATGTGAAAAAAATCACTAATTTCACCATAAAAACCATTACAAAAGTTCAAAGTTTAAAAAAATCACCAATTTCACTATAAAAACCATTTCAAAAGTTCCTAGTAAAGAATTCAACAATTTCACCATAAAATCCATAACAAAAGGTCGATTTGAAAAAACTCATCAATTTCAGTATAAAGACTGTTACAAAAGTTCAAAGTTAAAAAACACCCCAATTTCAATAAAAAAAACCTTAACAAAAGTTCCGTTTGAGAAAACTCGCCAATCTCAGTATAAAGACCATTACAAAAGTTCAAAGTTAAAAAACACACAAATTTCAATATAAAGACCATAACAAAAGTTCCATGTGAAAAAAATCACCAATTTCACCATAAAAACCATTACAAAAGTTCAAAGTTTAAAAAACTCCCCAATATCACTATAAACACCATTACAGAATTTCCTAGTAAAAAACTCAACAATTTCACTATAAAAGCCATAACAAAAGTTCCATTTGAAAAAACTCATCAATTTCAATATAAAGACCATAAGAAATGTTCCATGTGAAAAAAATCAACAATTTCACCATACAAACCAATACAAAAGTTCAAGATTAAAAAACTCACAAATTTTAATATAAAGACCATAAGAAAAGTTCAAAGTGAAAAAAAATCACCAACTTCACCATAAAATCCATTATAAAAGTTCAAAGTTTAAAAAAATCACCAATTTCACTATAAAAACCATTACAAAAAGTCCTAGTAAAAAATTCAACAATTTCACCATATAAACCATAACAAAAGCTCGATTTGAAAAAACTCATCATTTTCAATATAAAGACCATTACAAAAGTTCAAAGTTAAAAAACTCCCCAATTTCAATAAAAAAACCATAACAAAAGTTCCGTTTGAGAAAACTCACCAATTTCAGTATAAAGACCATTACAAAAGTTCAAAGTTAAAAAACTCACAAATTTCAATATAAAGACCATAACAAAAGTTCCAAGTGAAAAAAATCTACAATTTGACCATAAAAACCATTACAAAAGTTCAAAGTACAAAAAACTCCCCAATTTCACAATAAAAACCATTACAAAAGTTCCTAGTAAAAAATTCAACAATTTTACCATAAAATCCATTACAAAAGGTCGATTTAAAAAAACTCATCAATTTCAGTATAAAGACCGTTACAAAAGTTCAAAGTTAAAAAACTCCCCAATTTTAATAAAAAAAAAACCATAACAAAAGTTCCGTTTGACAAAACTCACCAATCTCAGTATAAAGACCATTACAAAAGTTCCATGTGAAAAAAATCACCAATTTCACAAAAAAAACCATTACAAAAGTTCAAAGTTTAAAAAACTCCACAATATCACTATAAAAACCATTACAAAAGTTCCTAGTAAAAAACTAAACAATTTCACTATAAAAGCCTTAACAAAAGTTCCATTTGAAAAAACTCATCAATTTCAATATAAAGACCATAAGAAAAGTTCCATGTGAAAAAAATCAACAATTTCACCATAAAAACCAATACAAAAGTTAAAGGTTAAAAAACTCACAAATTTCAATATAAAGACCATAAGATAAGTTCCAAGTGAAAAAAACAACCAACTTCACCATAAAATCCATTATAAAAGTTCAAGGTTTAAAAAATTAATCAATTTCACTATAAAAACCATTACAAAAAGTCCTAGTAAAAAATTTAACAATTTCACCATAAAAACCATAACAAAAGGTCGATTTGAAAAAACTCATCATTTTCAATATAAAGACCATTACAAAAGTTCAAAGTTAAAAAACTCCCCAATTTCAATTAAAAAAAAACATAACAAAAGTTCCGTTTGAGAAAACTCACCAATTTCAGTATAAAGACCATTACAAAAGTTTAAAGTTAAAAAACTCACAAATTTCAATATAAAGACCATAACAAAACATTCAAGTGAAAAAAATCTACAATTTGACCATAAAAACCATTACAAATGTTCAAAGTACAAAAAACACCCCAATTTCACAATAAAAACCATTACAAAAGATCCTAGTAAAAAATTCAACAATTTCACCATAAAAACCATTACAAAAGGTCAATTTAAAAAAACTCATCAATTTCAGTACAAACACCATTACAAAAGTTCAAAGATAAAAAACTCCCCAATTTCAATAAAAAAAAACCATAACAAAAGTTCCGTTTGAGAAAACTCACCAATTTCAGTATAGAGACCATTACAAAAGTTCAAAGTTAAAAAAACTCACAAATTTCAATATAAAGACCATACGAAAAGTTCCATGTCAAAAAAATCACTAATTACACCATAAAAACCATTATAAAAGTTCAAAGTTTGAAAAAATAACCAATTTCACAATAAAAACCATTTCAAAAGTTCCTAGTAAAGAATTCAACAATTTCACCATAAAAACCTTAAAAAAAAGGTCGATTTGAAAAAAATCATCAATTTCAGTATAAAGACATTACAAAAGTTCAAAGTTAAAAAACTCCCCAATTTCAATAAAAAAAACCATAACAAAAGTTCCGTTTGAGAAAACTCACCAATTTCAGTATAAAGACCATTACAGAATTCAAAGTTAAAAAACTCACAAAAATTTCAATATAAAGACCATAACAAAAGTTCCAAGTGAAAAAAATCACAAATTTCACCATAAAAACCATTACAAAAGTTCAAAGTTTAAAAAACTCCCTAATATCACTATAAAAACAATTACAAAATTTTCTAGTACAAAACTCAACAATTTCACCATAAAAGCCATTATAAAAGGTCGATTTAAAAAAACTCATCAATTTCAGTACAAACACCATTACAAAAGTTCAAAGATAAAAAACTCCCCAATTTCAATAAAAAAAAACCATAACAAAAGTTCCGTTTGAGAAAACTCACCAATTTCAGTATAAAGACAATTACAAAAGTTCAAAGTTAAAAACACTCACAAATTTCAATATAAAGACCATACGAAAAGTTGCATGTGAAAAAAATCACTAATTTCACCATAAAAACCATTACAAAAGTTCAAAGTTTAAAGAAATCACCAATTTCACAATAAAAACTATTTCAAAAGTTCCTAGTAAAAAACTCAACAATTTCACCATAAAAACCATAACAAAAGGTCGATTTGAAAAAACTCATCAATTTCAGTATAAAGACCTTTACAAAAGTTCAAAGTTAAAAAACTCCCCAATTTTAATAAAAAAAAACATAACAAAAGTTCCATTTGAGAAAACTCACCAATCTCAGTATAAAGACCATTACAAAAGTTCAAAGTTAAAAAACTCAAAAATTTCAATATAAAGACCATAACAAAAGTTTCATGTGAAAAAAATCACCAATTTCACCAAAAAAACCATTACAAAAGTTCAAAGTTTAAAAAACTCCCCAATATCACTATAAAAACCATTACAAAAGTTCCTAGTAAAAAAACTCGATAATTTCACTATAAAAGCCTTAACTAAAGTTTCATTTGAAAGAACTCATCAATTTCAATATAAAGACCATAAGAAAAGTTCCATGTGAAAAAAATCAACAATTTCATCATAAAAACCAATACAAAAGTTAAAGGTTAAAAAAACTCACAAATTTCAATATAAAGACCATAAGAAACGTTCCAAGTGAAAAAAACAACCAATTTCACCATAAAATCTATTATAAAAGTTCAAAGTTTAAAAAAATCACCAATTTCACTATAAAAACCATTACAAAAAGTCTTAGTAAAAAAATTCAACAATTTCACCATAAAAACCATAACAAAAGGTCGATTTGAAAAAACTCATCATTTTCAATATAAAGACCATTACAAAAGTTCAAAGTTAAAAAACTCCCCAATTTCAATAAAAAAAACCATAACAAAAGTTCCGTTTGTGAAAACTCACCAATTTCAGTATAAAGACCATTACAAAAGTTCAAAGTTAAAAAACTCACAAATTTCAATATAAAGACCATAACAAAAGTTCCAAGTGAAAAAAATCTACAATTTGACCATAAAAACCATTACAAAAGTTCAAAGTACAAAAAACTCCCCAATTTCACAATAAAAACCATTACAAAAGATCCTAGTAAAAAATTCAACAATTTTACCATAAAATCCATTACAAAAGGTCGATTTAAAAAAACTCGTCAATTTCAGTACAAACACAATTACAAATGTTCAAAGATAAAAAACTCCCCAATTTAAATAAAAAAAACCATAACAAAAGTTCCGTTTGAGAAAACTCACCAATTTCAGTATACAGACAATTACAAAAGTTCAAAGTTAAAAAAACTCACAAATTTCGATATAAAGACCATACGAAAAGTTCCAAGTGAAAAAAATCACTAATTTCACCGTAAAAACCATTACAAAAGTTCAAAGTTTAAAAAAATCACCAATTTCACAATAAAAACCATTTCAAAAGTTCCTAGTAAAGAATTCAACAATTTCACCATAAAAACCATAACAAAAGGTCGATTTGAAAAACTCATCAATTTCAGTATAAAGACCGTTACAAAAGTTCAAAGTTAAAAAACTCCCCAATTTCAATAAAAAAAAACCATAACAAAAGTTCCGTTTGAGAAAACTCACCAATTTCAGTATAAAGACCATTACAAAAGTTCAAAGTTAAAAAAACTCACAAATTTCAATATAAAGACCATAACAAAAGATCCAAGTGAAAAAAATCTACAATTTGACCATAAAAACCATTACAAAAGTTCAACATACAAAAAACTCCCCAATTTCACAATAAAAAGCATTACAAAAGATCCTAGTAAAGAATTCAACAATTTCACCATAAAAACCATTACAAAAGGTCGATTTAAAAAAACTCATCAATTTCAGTACAAACACCGTTACAAAAGTTCAAAGATAAAAAAACTCCCCAATTTCAATAAAAAAACCATAAAAAAGTTCCGTTTGAGAAAACTAACCAATTTCAGTATAAAGACAATTACAAAAGTTCAAAGTTAAAAAAACTCACAAATTTCAATATAAAGACCATACGAAAGGTCCATGTGAAAAAAATCACTAATTTCACCATATAAACATTTACAAAAGTTGAAAGTTTTAAAAAATCACCAATTTCACAATAAAAACCATTTCAAAAGTTCCTAGTAAAGAATTCAACAATTTCACCATAAAAACCATAACAAAAGGTCGATTTGAAAAAACTCATCAATTTAAGTATAAAGACTGTTACAAAAGTTCAAAGTTAAAAAACTCCCCAATTTCAATAAAAAAAACCATGACAAAAGTTCCGTTTAAGAAAACTCACCAATCTCAGTATAAAGACCATTACAAAAGTTCAAAGTTAAAAAACACACAAATTTCAATATAAAGACCATAACAAAAGTTCCATGTGAAAAAAATCACCAATTTCACCATAAAAACCATTACAAAAGTTCAAAGTTTAAAAAACTCCCCAATATCACTATAAACACCATTACAGAATTTCCTAGTAAAAAACTCAACAATTTCACTATAAAAGCCATAACAAAAGTTCCATTTGAAAAAACTCATCAATTTCAATATAAAGACCATAAGAAATGTTCCATGTGAAAAAAATCAACAATTTCACCATAAAAACCAATACAAAAGTTCAAGGTTAAAAAACTCACAAATTTTAATATAAAGAGCATAAGAAAAGTTCCAAGTGAAAAAAATCACCAACTTCACCATAAAATCCATTATAAAAGTTCAAAGTTTAAAAAAATCACCAATTTCACTATAAAAACCATTACAAAAAGTCTTAGTAAAAAAATTCAACAATTTCACCATAAAAACCATAACAAAAGGTCGATTTGAAAAAACTCATCATTTTCAATATAAAGACCATTACAAAAGTTCAAAGTTAAAAAACTCCCCAATTTCAATAAAAAAAAAACCATAACAAAAGTTCCGTTTGTGAAAACTCACCAATTTCAGTATAAAGACCATTACAAAAGTTCAAAGTTAAAAAACTCACAAATTTCAATATAAAGACCATAACAAAAGTTCCAAGTGAAAAAAATCTACAATTTGACCATAAAAACCATTACAAAAGTTCAAAGTACAAAAAACTCCCCAATTTCACAATAAAAACCATTACAAAAGTTCCTAGTAAAAAATTCTACAATTTTACCATAAAATCCATTACAAAAGGTCGATTTAAAAAAACTCGTCAATTTCAGTACAAACACAATTACAAATGTTCAAAGATAAAAAACTCCCCAATTTCAATAAAAAAAACCATAACAAAAGTTCCGTTTGAGAAAACTCACCAATTTCAGTATAAAGACAATTACAAAAGTTCAAAGTTAAAAAAACACACAAATTTCGATATAAAGACCATACGAAAAGTTCCATGTGAAAAAAATCACTAATTTCACCGTAAAAACCATTACAAAAGTTCAAAGTTTAAAAAAATCACCAATTTCACAATAAAAACCATTTCAAAAGTTCCTAGTAAAGAATTCAACAATTTCACATAAAAACCATAACAAAAGGTCGATTTGAAAAACTCATCAATTTCAGTATAAAGACCGTTACAAAAGTTCAAAATTAAAAAACTCCCCAATTTCAATAAAAAAAACCATAACAAAAGTTCCGTTTGAGAAAACTCACCAATTTCAGTATAAAGACCATTACAAAAGTTCAAATTTAAAAAAACTCACAAATTTCAATATAAAGACCATAACAAAAGATCCAAGTGAAAAAAATCTACAATTTGACCATAAAAACCATTACAAAAGTTCAAAATACAAAAAACTCCCCAATTTCACAATAAAAAGCATTACAAAAGATCCCAGTAAAAAATTCAACAATTTCACCATAAAAACCATTACAAAAGGTCGATTTAAAAAAACTCATCAATTTTAGTACAAACACCGTTACAAAAGTTCAAAGATAAAAAAACTCCCAAATTTCAATAAAAAAACCATAACAAAAGTTCCGTTTGAGAAAACTAACCAATTTCAGTATAAAGACAATTACAAAAGTTCAAAGTTAAAAAAACTCACAAATTTCAATATAAAGACCATACGAAAAGTTCCATGTGAAAAAAATCACTAATTTCACCGTAAAAACCATTACAAAAGTTCAAAGTTTAAAAAAATCACCAATTTCACAATAAAAACCATTTCAAAAGTTCCTAGTAAAGAATTCAACAATTTCACCATAAAAACCATAACAAAAGGTCGATTTGAAAAACTCATCAATTTCAGTATAAAGACCGTTACAATAGTTCAAAGTTAAAAAACTCCCCAATTTCAATAAAAAAAACCATAACAAAAGTTCCGTTTGAGAAAACTCACCAATTTCATTATAAAGACCATTACAAAAGTTCAAAGTTAAAAAAACTCACAAATTTCAATATAAAGACCATATCAAAAGATCCAAGTGAAAAAAATCTACAATTTGACCATAAAAACCATTACAAAAGTTCAAAATACAAAAAACTCCCCAATTTCACAATAAAAACTATTACAAAAGATCCTAGTAAAAAATTCAACAATTTCACCATAAAAACCATTAAAAAAAGTCGATTTAAAAAAACTCATCAATTTCAGTACAAACACCATTATAAAAGTTCAAAGATAAAAAACTCCCCAATTTCAATAAAAAAAATACCATAAGAAAAGTTCTGTTTGAGAAAACTCACCAATTTCAGTATAGAGACCATTACAAAAGTTCAAAGTTAAAAAAACTCACAAATTTCAATATAAAGACCATACGAAAAGTTCGATATGAAAAAAATCACTAATTACACCATAAAAACCATTACAAAAGTTCAAAGCTTGAACAAATCACCAATTTCACAATAAAAACCATTTCAAAAGTTCCTAGTAAAGAATTCAACAATTTCACCATAAACACCATAACAAAAGGTCGATTTGAAAAAACTCATCAATTTTAGTATAAAGACCGTTACAAAAGTTCAAAGTTAAAACCTCCCCAATTTCAATAAAAAAAACCATAACAAAAGTTCCGTTTGAGAAAACTCACCAATTTCAGTATAAAGACCATTACAAAATTCAAAGTTAAAAAACTCACAAATTTCAAAATAAAGACCATAACAAAAGTTCCATGTGAAAAAAATCACCAATTTCACCATAAAAACCATTACAAAAGTTCAAAGTTTAAAAAACTCCCCAATATCACTATAAAAACAATTACAAAATTTCCTAGTAAAAAACTCAACAATTTCACCATAAAAGACATTACAAAAGGTCGATTTAAAAAAACTCATCAATTTCAGTATAAACACCATTACAAAAGTTCAAAGATAAAAAACTCCCCAATTTCAATAAAAAAAACCATAACAAAAGTTCCTTTTGAGAAAACTCACCAATTTCAGTAAAAGACAATTATAAAAGTTCAGAGTTAAAAAAACTCACAAATTTAAATATAAAGACCATACGAAAAGTTCCATGTGACAAAAAATCACTAATTTCACCATAAAAACCATTACAAAAGTTCAAAGTTTAAAAAAAATCAGCAATTTCACAATAAAAACCATTTCAAAAGTTCCTTGTAAAAAATTCAACAATTTCACCATAAAAACCATAACAAAAGGTCGATTTGTAAAAACTCATCAATTTCAGTATAAAGACCGTTACAAAAGTTCAAAGTTAAAAAACTCCCCAATTTCAATAAAAAACCATAACAAAAGTGCCGTTTGAGAAAACTCGCCAATCTCAGTATAAAGACCATTACAAAAGTTCAAAGTTAAAAAACACACAAATTTCAATATAAAGACCATAACAAAAGTTCCATGTGAAAAAAATCACCAATTTCACCATAAAAACCATTACAAAAGTTCAAAGTTTAAAAAACTCCCCAATATCACTATAAACACCATTACAGAATTTCCTAGTAAAAAACTCAACAATTTCACTATAAAAGCCATAACAAAAGTTCCATTTGAAAAAACTCATCAATTTCAATATAAAGACCATAAGAAATGTTCCATGTGAAAAAAATCAACAATTTCACCATACAAACCAATACAAAAGTTCAAGATTAAAAAACTCACAATTTTTAATATAAAGACCATAAGAAAAGTTCAAAGTGAAAAAAAATCACCAACTTCACCATAAAATCCATTATAAAAGTTCAAAGTTTAAAAAAATCACCAATTTCACTATAAAAACCATTACAAAAAGTCCTAGTAAAAAATTCAACAATTTCACCATATAAACCATAACAAAAGCTCGATTTGAAAAAACTCATCATTTTCAATATAAAGACCATTACAAAAGTTCAAAGTTAAAAAACTCCCCAATTTCAATAAAAAAACCATAACAAAAGTTCCGTTTGAGAAAACTCACCAATTTCAGTATAAAGACCATTACAAAAGTTCAAAGTTAAAAAACTCACAAATTTCAATATAAAGACCATAACAAAAGTTCCAAGTGAAAAAAATCTACAATTTGACCATAAAAACCATTACAAAAGTTCAAAGTACAAAAAACTCCCCAATTTCACAATAAAAACCATTACAAAAGTTCCTAGTAAAAAATTCAACAATTTTACCATAAAATCCATTACAAAAGGTCGATTTAAAAAAACTCGTCAATTTCAGTACAAACACAATTACAAATGTTCAAAGATAAAAAAACTCCCCAATTTCAATAAAAGAAACCATAACAAAAGTTCTGTTTGAGAAAACTCACCAATTTCAGTATAAAGACAATTACAAAAGTTCAAAGTTAAAAAAACTCACAAATTTCGATATAAAGACCATACGAAAAGTTCCATGTGAAAAAAATCACTAATTTCACCGTAAAAACCATTACAAAAGTTCAAAGTTTAAAAAAATCACCAATTTCACAATAAAAACCATTTCAAAAGTTCCTAGTAAAGAATTCAACAATTTCACCATAAAAACCATAACAAAAGGCCGATTTGAAAAACTCATCAATTTCAGTATAAAGACCGTTACAAAAGTTCAAAGATAAAAAACTCCCCAATTTCAATAAAAAAAACCATAACAAAAGTTCCGTTTGAGAAAACTCACCAATTTCAGTATAGAGACCATTAAAAAAGTTCAAAGTTAAAAAAACTCACAAATTTCAATATAAAGACCATACGAAAAGTTCCATGTCAAAAAAATCACTAATTACACCATAAAAACCATTATAAAAGTTCAAAGTTTAAAAAAATAACCAATTTCGCAATAAAAACCATTTCAAAAGTTCATAGTAAAGAATTCAACAATTTCACCATAAAACCTTAAAAAAAGGCCGATTTGAAAAAACTCATCAATTTCAGTATAAAGACATTACAAAAGTTCAAAGTTAAAAAACTTCTCAATTTCAATAAAAAAAACCATAACAAAAGTTCCGTTTGAGAAAACTCACCAATTTCAGTATAAAGACCATTACAAAATTCAAAGTTAAAAAACTCACAAAAATTTCAATATAAAGACCATAACAAAAGTTCCAAGTGAAAAAAAATCACAAATTTCACCATAAAAACCATTACAAAATTTCAAAGTTTAAAAAACTCCCCAATATCACCATAAAAACAATTACAAAATTTCCTAGTACAAAACTCAACAATTTCACCATAAAAGCCATTATAAAAGGTCGATTTAAAAAAACTCATCAATTTCAGTACAAACACCATTACAAAAGTTCAAAGATAAAAAACTCCCCAATTTCAATAAAAAAAACCATAACAAAAGTTCCGTTTGAGAGAACTCACCAATTTCAATATAAAGACAATTACAAAAGTTCAAAGTTAAAAAAACTCACAAATTTCAATATAAAGACCATACGAAAAGTTCCATGTGAATAAAATCACTAATTTCACCATAAAAACCATTACAAAAGTTCAAAGTTTAAAGAAATCACCAATTTCACAATAAAAACTATTTCAAAATTTCCTAGTAAAAAACTCAACAATTTCACCATAAAAACCATAACAAAAGGTCGATTTGAAAAAACTCATCAATTTCAGTATAAAGACCTTTACAAAAGTTCAAAGTTAAAAAACTCCCCAATTTCAATAAAAAAACCATAACAAAAGTTCCGTTTGAGAAAACTCACCAATCTCAGTATAAAGACCATTACAAAAGTTCAAAGTTAAAAAACTCAAAAATTTCAATATAAAGACCATAACAAAAGTTCCATGTGAAACAAATCACCAATTTCACCAAAAAAACCATTACAAAAGTTCAAAGTTTAAAAAATTCCCCAATATCACTATAAAAACCATTACAAAAGTTCCTAGTAAAAAACTCGACAATTTCACTATAAAAGCCTTAACTAAAGTTTCATTTGAAAGAACTCATCAATTTCAATATAAAGACCATAAGAAAAGTTCCATGTGAAAAAAATCAACAATTTCACCATAAAAACCAATACCAAAGTTAAAGGTTAAAAAACTCACAAATTTCAATATAAAGACCATAAGAAAAGTTCCAAGTGAAACAAACAACCAATTTCACCATAAAATCTATTATAAAAGTTCAAAGTTTAAAAAAATAACCAATTTCACAATAAAAACCATTACAAAAAGTTCTAGTAAGAAATTCAACAATTTCACCATAAAAACCATAACAAAAGGCCGATTTGAAAAAACTCATCAATTTCAATATAAAGACCATTACAAAAGTTCAAAGTTAAAAAACTCACAAATTTCAATATAAAGACCATAACAACAGATCCAAGTGAAAAAAATCTACAATTTGACCATAAAAACCATTACAAAAGTTCAAAGTACAAAAAACTCCCCAATTTCACAATAAAAACCATTACAAAAGATCCTAGTAAAAAATTCAACTATTTCACCATAAAAACCATTACAAAAGGTCGATTTAAAAAAACTCATCAATTTCAGTACAAACACCATTACAAAAGTTCAAAGATAAAAAACTCCCCAATTTCAATAAAAAAAACCATAACAAAACTTCCGTTTGAGAAAACTCACCAATTTCAGTATAGAGACCATTACAAAAGTTCAAAGTTAAAAAAACTCACAAATTTCAATATAAAGACCATACGAAAAGTTCCATGCGAAAAAAATCACTAATTACACCATAAAAACCATTACAAAAGTTCAAAGTTTGAAAAAATCACCAATTTCACAATAAAAACCATTTCAAAAGTTCCTAGTAAAGAATTCAACAATTTCACCATAAAAACCATAACAAAAGGTCGATTTGAAAAAACTCATAAATTTTAGTATAAAGACCATTACAAAAGTTTAAAGTTAAAACCCTCCCCAATTTCAATAAAAAAAAAAACATAAGAAAAGTTCCATGTCAAAAAAATCAACAATTTCACCATAAAAACCAATACAAAATTCAAAGTTAAAAAACTCACAAATTTCAATATAAAGACCATAACAAAAGTTCCATGTGAAAAAAATCACCAATTTCACCATCAAAGCCATTACAAAAGTTCAAAGTTTAAAAAACACCCCAATATCACTATAAAAACAATTACAAAATTTCCTAGTAACACACTCAACAATTTCACCATAAAAGCCATTACAAAAGGTCGATTTAAAATAACTAATCAATTTCAGTACAAACACCATTTCAAAAGTTCAAAGATTAAAAACTCCCCAATTTCAATAAAAAAAACCATAACAAAAGTTCCGTTTGAGAAAACTCACCAATTTCAAAATAAAGACAATTACAAAAGTTCAAAGTTAAAAAACTCACAAATTTCAATATAAAGACCATACGAAAAGTTCCATGTGAAAAAAATCACTAATTTCACCATAAAAACCATTACAAATGTTAAAAGTTTGAAAAAATTACCAATTTCACAATAAAAACCATTTCAAAAGTTCCTAGTAAAGAATTCAACAATTTCACCATAAAAACCATAACAAAAGGTCGATTTGAAAAAACTCATCAATTTCAGTATAAAGATCGTTACAAAAGTTCAATGTTAAAAAACACCCCAATTTCAATAAAAAACCATAACAAAAGTTCTGTTTGAGAAAACTCACCAATCTCAGTATAAAGACCATTACAAAAGTTCAAAGTTAAAAAACTCACAAATTTCAATATAAAGACCATAACAATAGTTCCATGTGAAAAAAATCACAAATTTCACCATAAAAACCATTACAAAAGTTCAAAGTTTAAAAAACTCCTCAATATCACTATAAAAACCATTACAAAACTTCCTAGTAAAAAACTCAACAATTTCACTATAAAAGCCATAACAAAAGTTCAAAGATAAAAAACTCCCCAATTTCAATAAAAAAAACCATAACAAAAGTTCCGTTTGTGAAAACTCACCAATTTCAGAATAAAGACCATTACAAAATTTTAAAGTTAAAAAAACTCACAAATTTCAATATAAAGACCATACCAAAATTTCCATGTGAAAAAAATCACTAATTTAACCATAAAAACTATTACAAAAGTTCAAAGTTTAAAAAAATCACCAATTTCACAATAAAAACCATTTCAAAAGTTCCTAGTAAAGAATTCAACAATTTCACCATAAAAAACATAACAAAAGGTCGATTTGAAAAAACTCATCAATTTTAGTATAAAGACCGTTACAAAAGTTCAAAGTTAAAAAACTCCCCAATTTCAATAAAAAAAACCATAACAAAAGTTCTGTTTGAGAAAACTCACCAATCTCAGTATAAAGACCATTACAAAAGTTCAAAGTTAAAAAACTCACAAATTTCAATATAAAGACCATAACAAAAGTTCCATGTGAAAAATTTCACCAATTTCCCCATAAAAACCATTACAAAGGTTCAAAGTTTAAAAAACTCCCCAATATCACTATAAAAACCATTACAAAATTTCCTAGTAAAAAACTCAACAATTCCACTATAAAAGCCATAACAAAAGTTCCATTTGAAAAAACTCATCAATTTCAATATAAAGACCATAAGAAAAGTTCCATGTGAAAAAAATCAACAATTTCACCATAAAAACCAATACAAAATTTCAAGGTTAAAAAACTCACAAATTTCAATATAAAGACCATAAGAAAAGTTCCAATTGAAAAAAACCACCAACTTCACCATAAAATCCATTATAAAAGTTCAAAGTTTAAAAAAATAACCAATTTCACTATAAAAACTATTACAAAAAGTCCTAGTAAAAAATTCAACAATTTCACCATAAAAACCATATCAAAAGGTCGATTTGAAAAAACTCATCAATTTCAGTATAAAGACCATTACAAAAGCTCAAAGTTAAAAAACTCCCCAATTTCAATAAAAAAACCATAACAAAAGTTCTGTTTGAGAAAACTCACCAATTTCAGTATGAAGACCATTACAAAAGTTCAAAGTTAAAAAACTCACAAATTTCAATATAAAGACCATAACAAAATTTCCAAGTGAAAAAAATTTACAATTTGTCCATAAAAACCATTAAAATAGTTCAAAGTACAAAAAACTCTCCAAATTCACAATAAAAACCATTACAAAAGTTCCTAGAAAAAAATTCAACAATTTCACCATAAAAACCATTACAAAAGGTCGATTTAAAAAAACTCATCTATTTCAGTACAAACACCATTACCAAAGTTCAAAGATAAAAAAAACTCCCCAATTTCAATAAAAAAACCATAACAAAAGTTCCGTTTGAGAAAACTCACCAATTTCAGTACAAAGACAATTACAAAATTTCAAAGTTAAAAAAACTCACAAATTTCAATATAAAGACCATACCAAAATTTCCATGTGAAAAAAATCACTAATTTCACCATAAAAACCATTACAAAAGTTCAAAGTTTAAAAAAATCACCAATTTCACAATAAAAACCATTACAAAAGTTCCTAGTAAAGAATTCAACAATTTCACCATAAAAACCATAACAAAAGGTCGATTTGAAAAAACTCATCAATTTCAGTATAAAACCGTTACAAAAGTTCAAAGTTAAAAAACTCCCCAATTTCAATAAAAAAAACCATAACAAAAGTTCTGTTTGAGAAAACTCACCAATCTCAGTATAAAGACCATTACAAAAGTTCAAAGTTAAAAAACTCAAAAATTTCAATATAAAGACCATAACAAAAGTTCCATGTGAAAAATTTCACCAATTTAACCATAAAAACCATTACGAAGGTTCAAAGTTTAAAAAACTCCCCAATATCACTATAAAGACCATTACAAAATTTCCTATTAAAAAACTCAACAATTTCACTATAAAAGCCATAACAAAAGTTCCATTTGAAAAAACTCATCAATTTCAATATAAAGACCATAAGAAAAGTTCCATGTGAAAAAAATCAACAATTTCACCATAAAAACAAATACAAAAGATCAAGGTAAAAAAACTCACAAATTTCAATATAAAGACCATAAGAAAAGTTCCAATTGAAAAAAGTCACCAACATCACCATAAAATCCATTATAAAAGTTCAAAGTTTAAAAAAATAACCAATTTCACTATAAAAACCATTACAAAAAGTCCTAGTAAAAAATTCAACAATTTCACCATAAAAACCATATCAAAAGGTCGATTTGAAAAAACTCATCAATTTCAGTATAAAGACCATTACAAAAGCTCAAAGTTAAAAAACTCCCCAATTTCAATAAAGAAAACCATAACAAAAGTTCCGTTTGAGAAAACTCACCAATTTCAGTATAAAGACCATTACAAAAGTTCAAAGTTAAAAAACTCACAAATTTCAATATAAAGACCATAACAAAAGTTCCAAGGGAAAAAAATCTACAATTTGTCCATAAAAACTATTAAAATAGTTCAAAGTACAAAAAACTCTCCAATTTCACAATAAAAACCATTACAAAAGTTCCTAGAAAAAAATTCAACAATTTCACCATAAAAACCATTACAAAAGGTCGATTTAAAAAAACTCATCTATTTCAGTACATACACCATTACAAAAGTTCAAAGATAATAAAAACTCCCCAATTTCAATAAAAAAAAACCATAACAAAAGTTCCGTTTGAAAAACTCACCAATTTCAGAATAAAGACCATTACAAAATTTTAAAGTTAAAAAACTCACAAATTTCTATATAAAGACCATACCAAAATTTCCATGTGAAAAAAATCACTAATTTCACCATAAAATCCATTACAAAAGTTCAAAGTTTAAAAAAATCACCAATTTCACAATAAAAACCATTTCAAAAGTTCCTAGTAAAGAATTCAACAATTTCACCATAAAAACCATAACAAAAGGTCGATTTGAAAAAACTCATCAATTTCAGTATAAAGACCGTTACAAAAGTTCAAAGTTAAAAAACTCCCCAATTTCAATAAAAAAAACCATAACAAAAGTTCCGTTTGAGAAAACTCACCAATCTCAGTATAAAGACCATTACAAAAGTTCAAAGTTAAAAAACTCACAAATTTCAATATAAAGACCATAACAAAAGATCCATGTGAAAAAATTCACCAATTTCACCATAAAAACCATTACAATAGTTCAAAGTTTCAAAAACTCCCCAATATCACTATAAAGACCATTACAAAATTTCCTATTAAAAAACTCAACAATTTCACTATAAAAGCCATAACAAAAGTTCCATTTGAAAAAACTCATAAATTTCAATATAAAGACCATAAGAAAAGTTCCATGTGAAAAAAATCAACAATTTCACCATAAAAACCAATACAAAAGTTCAAGGTTAAAAAACTCACAAATTTCAATATAAAGACCATAAGAAAAGTTCCAATTGAAAAAAACCACCAACTTCACCATAAAATCCATTAGAAAAGTTCAAAGTTTAAAAAAATAACCAATTTCACTATAAAAACCATTACAAAAAGTCCTAGTAAAAAATTCAACAATTTCACCATAAAAACCATAACAAAAGGTCGATTTGAAAAAACTCATCAATTTCAGTATAAAGACCATTACAAAAGCTCAAAGGTAAAAAACTCACCAATTTCAATAAAAAAACCATAACAAACGTTCCGTTTGAGAAAACTCACCAATTTCAGTATAAAGACCATTACAAAAGTTCAAAGTTAAAAAACTCACAAATTTCAATATAAAGACCATAACAAAAGTTCCAAGTGAAAAAAATCTACAATTTGTCCATAAAAACCATTACAAAAGTTCAAAGTACAAACAACTCTCCAATTCACAATAAAAACCATTACAAAAGTTCCTAGTAAAAAATTCAACAATTTCACCATAAAAACCATTACAAAAGGTCGATTTAAAAAAACTCATCGATTTCAGTACAAACACCATTACAAAAGTTCAAAGATAAAAAACTCCCCAATTTCAATAAAAAAACCATAACAAAAGTTCCGTTTGAGAAAACTCAACAATTTCAGTATAAAGACCACTACAAAATTTCAAAGTTAAAAAAACTCACAAATTTCAATATAAAGACCATACCAAAATTTTCATGTGAAAAAAATCACTAATTTCACCATAAAAACCATTACAAAAATTCAAAGTTTAAAAAATTCACCAATTTCACAATAAAAACCATTTCAAAAGTTCCTAGTAAAGAATTCAACAATTTCACCATAAAAACCATAACAAAAGGTCGATTTGAAAAAACTCATCAATTTTAGTATAAAGACCGTTACAAAAGTTCAAAGTTAAAAAACCCCCCAATTTCAATAAAAAAAACCATAACAAAAGTTATGTTTGAGAAAACTCACCAATCTCAGTCTAAACACCATTACAAAAGTTCAAAGTTAAAAAACTCACAAATTTCAATATAAAGACCATAACAAAAGTTCCATGTGAAAAAAATCACCAATTTCAACATAAATACCATTACAAAAGTTCAAAGTTTAAAAAACTCCCCAATATCACTATAAAAACCATTACAAAAGTTCCTAGTAAAAAACTCAACAATTTCACTATAAAAGCCATAACACAAGTTCCATTTGAAAAAACTCATCAATTTCAATATAAAGACCATAAGAAAAGTTCCATGTGAAAAAAATCAACAATTTCACCATAAAAACAAATACAAAAGATCAAGGTAAAAAAACTCACAAATTTCAATATAAAGACCATAAGATAAGTTCCAAGTGAAAAAAACAACCAACTTTACCATAAAATCCATTATAAAAGTTCAAAGTTTAAAAAAGTAACCAATTTCACTATAAAAACCATTACAAAAAGTCCTTCTAAAAAATTCAACAATTTCACCATAAAAACAATAACAAAAGGTCGATTTGAAAAAACTCATCAATTTCAGTATAAAGACCATTACAAAAGCTCAAAGTTAAAAAACTCCCCAATTTAAATAAAAAAAAAACATAACAAAAGTTCCGTTTGAGAAAACTCACCAATTTCAATATAAAGACCATTACAAAAGTTCAAAGTTAAAAAACTCACAAATTTCAATATAAAGACCATAACAAAAGTTCCAAGTGAAAAAAATCTAGAATTTGTCCATAAAAACCATTACAAAAGTTCCAAGTATCAAAATCTCTCCAATTTCACAATAAAAACCATTACAAAAGTTCCTAGTAAAAAATTCAACAATTTCACCATAAAAACCATTACAAAAGGTCGATTTAAAAAAACTCATCGATTTCAGTACAAACACCATTACAAAAGTTCAAAGATAAAAAACTCCCCAATTTCAATAAAAAAACCATAACAAAAGTTCCGTTTGAGAAAACTCAACAATTTCAGTATAAAGACCACTACAAAATTTCAAAGTTAAAAAAACTCACAAATTTCAATATAAAGACCATACCAAAATTTTCATGTGAAAAAAATCACTAATTTCACCATAAAAACCATTACAAAAATTCAAAGTTTAAAAAATTCACCAATTTCACAATAAAAACCATTTCAAAAGTTCCTAGTAAAGAATTCAACAATTTCACCATAAAAACCATAACAAAAGGTCGATTTGAAAAAACTCATCAATTTCAGTATAAAGACCGTTACAAAAGTTCAAAGTTAAAAAACCCCCCAATTTCAATAAAAAAAACCATAACAAAAGTTATGTTTGAGAAAACTCACCAATCTCAGTATAAACACCATTACAAAAGTTCAAAGTTAAAAAACTCACAAATTTCAATATAAAGACCATAACAAAAGTTCCATGTGAAAAAAATCACCAATTTCAACATAAATACCATTACAAAAGTTCAAAGTTTAAAAAACTCCCCAATATCACTATAAAAACCATTACAAAAGTTCCTAGTAAAAAACTCAACAATTTCACTATAAAAGCCATAACACAAGTTCCATTTGAAAAAACTCATCAATTTCAATATAAAGACCATAAGAAAAGTTCCATGTGAAAAAAATCAACAATTTCACCATAAAAACAAATACAAAAGATCAAGGTAAAAAAACTCACAAATTTCAATATAAAGACCATAAGATAAGTTCCAAGTGAAAAAAACAACCAACTTTACCATAAAATCCATTATAAAAGTTCAAAGTTTAAAAAAGTAACCAATTTCACTATAAAAACCATTACAAAAAGTCCTTCTAAAAAATTCAACAATTTCACCATAAAAACAATAACAAAAGGTCGATTTGAAAAAACTCATCAATTTCAGTATAAAGACCATTACAAAAGCTCAAAGTTAAAAAACTCCCCAATTTAAATAAAAAAAAAACATAACAAAAGTTCCGTTTGAGAAAACTCACCAATTTCAATATAAAGACCATTACAAAAGTTCAAAGTTAAAAAACTCACAAATTTCAATATAAAGACCATAACAAAAGTTCCAAGTGAAAAAAATCTAGAATTTGTCCATAAAAACCATTACAAAAGTTCCAAGTATCAAAATCTCTCCAATTTCACAATAAAAACCATTACAAAAGTTCCTAGTAAAAAATTCAACAATTTCACCATAAAAACCATTACAAAAGGTCGATTTAAAAAAACTCATCGATTTCAGTACAAACACCATTACAAAAGTTCAAAGATAAAAAACTCCCCAATTTCAATAAAAAAACCATAACAAAAGTTCCGTTTGAGAAAACTCAACAATTTCAGTATAAAGACCACTACAAAATTTCAAAGTTAAAAAAACTCACAAATTTCAATATAAAGACCATACCAAAATTTTCATGTGAAAAAAATCACTAATTTCACCATAAAAACCATTACAAAAATTCAAAGTTTAAAAAATTCACCAATTTCACAATAAAAACCATTTCAAAAGTTCCTAGTAAAGAATTCAACAATTTCACCATAAAAACCATAACAAAAGGTCGATTTGAAAAAACTCATCAATTTCAGTATAAAGACCGTTACAAAAGTTCAAAGTTAAAAAACCCCCCAATTTCAATAAAAAAAACCATAACAAAAGTTATGTTTGAGAAAACTCACCAATCTCAGTATAAACACCATTACAAAAGTTCAAAGTTAAAAAACTCACAAATTTCAATATAAAGACCATAACAAAAGTTCCATGTGAAAAAAATCACCAATTTCAACATAAATACCATTACAAAAGTTCAAAGTTTAAAAAACTCCCCAATATCACTATAAAAACCATTACAAAAGTTCCTAGTAAAAAACTCAACAATTTCACTATAAAAGCCATAACACAAGTTCCATTTGAAAAAACTCATCAATTTCAATATAAAGACCATAAGAAAAGTTCCATGTGAAAAAAATCAACAATTTCACCATAAAAACAAATACAAAAGATCAAGGTAAAAAAACTCACAAATTTCAATATAAAGACCATAAGATAAGTTCCAAGTGAAAAAAACAACCAACTTTACCATAAAATCCATTATAAAAGTTCAAAGTTTAAAAAAGTAACCAATTTCACTATAAAAACCATTACAAAAAGTCCTTCTAAAAAATTCAACAATTTCACCATAAAAACAATAACAAAAGGTCGATTTGAAAAAACTCATCAATTTCAGTATAAAGACCATTACAAAAGCTCAAAGTTAAAAAACTCCCCAATTTAAATAAAAAAAAAACATAACAAAAGTTCCGTTTGAGAAAACTCACCAATTTCAATATAAAGACCATTACAAAAGTTCAAAGTTAAAAAACTCACAAATTTCAATATAAAGACCATAACAAAAGTTCCAAGTGAAAAAAATCTAGAATTTGTCCATAAAAACCATTACAAAAGTTCCAAGTATCAAAATCTCTCCAATTTCACAATAAAAACCATTACAAAAGTTCCTTGTAAAAAATTCAACAATTTCACCATAAAAACCATTACAAAAGGTCGATTTAAAAAAACTCATCGATTTCAGTACAAACACCATTACAAAAGTTCAAAGATAAAAAACTCCTCAATTTCAATAAAAAAACCATATCAAAAGTTCCGTTTGAGAAAACTCACCAATTTCAGTATAAAGACCATTACAAAATTTCAAAGTTAAAAAAACTCACAAATTTCAATATAAAGACCACACGAAAAGTTCCATGTGCAAAAAATCACTAATTTCACCATAAAAACCATTACAAAAATTCAAAGTTTGAAAAAAATCACTAATTTCACAATAAAAACCATTTCAAAAGTTCCTAGTAAAGAATTCAACAATTTCACCATAAAAACCATAACAAAAGGTCGATTTGAAAAAACTCATCAATTTCAGTATAAAGACCGTTACAAAAGTTCAAAGTTAAAAAACCCCCCAATTTCAATAAAAAAAACCATAACAAAAGTTATGTTTGAGAAAACTCACCAATCTCAGTATAAACACCATTACAAAAGTTCAAAGTTAAAAAACTCACAAATTTCAATATAAAGACCATAACAAAAGTTCCATGTGAAAAAAATCACCAATTTCAACATAAATACCATTACAAAAGTTCAAAGTTTAAAAAACTCCCCAATATCACTATAAAAACCATTACAAAAGTTCCTAGTAAAAAACTCAACAATTTCACTATAAAAGCCATAACACAAGTTCCATTTGAAAAAACTCATCAATTTCAATATAAAGACCATAAGAAAAGTTCCATGTGAAAAAAATCAACAATTTCACCATAAAAACAAATACAAAAGATCAAGGTAAAAAAACTCACAAATTTCAATATAAAGACCATAAGATAAGTTCCAAGTGAAAAAAACAACCAACTTTACCATAAAATCCATTATAAAAGTTCAAAGTTTAAAAAAGTAACCAATTTCACTATAAAAACCATTACAAAAAGTCCTTCTAAAAAATTCAACAATTTCACCATAAAAACAATAACAAAAGGTCGATTTGAAAAAACTCATCAATTTCAGTATAAAGACCATTACAAAAGCTCAAAGTTAAAAAACTCCCCAATTTAAATAAAAAAAAAAACATAACAAAAGTTCCGTTTGAGAAAACTCACCAATTTCAATATAAAGACCATTACAAAAGTTCAAAGTTAAAAAACTCACAAATTTCAATATAAAGACCATAACAAAAGTTCCAAGTGAAAAAAATCTAGAATTTGTCCATAAAAACCATTACAAAAGTTCCAAGTATCAAAATCTCTCCAATTTCACAATAAAAACCATTACAAAAGTTCCTTGTAAAAAATTCAACAATTTCACCATAAAAACCATTACAAAAGGTCGATTTAAAAAAACTCATCGATTTCAGTACAAACACCATTACAAAAGTTCAAAGATAAAAAACTCCTCAATTTCAATAAAAAAACCATATCAAAAGTTCCGTTTGAGAAAACTCACCAATTTCAGTATAAAGACCATTACAAAATTTCAAAGTTAAAAAAACTCACAAATTTCAATATAAAGACCACACGAAAAGTTCCATGTGCAAAAAATCACTAATTTCACCATAAAAACCATTACAAAAGTTCAAAGTTTGAAAAAAATCACTAATTTCACAATAAAAACCATTTCAAAAGTTCCTAGTAAAGAATTCAACAATTTCACCATAAAAACCATAACAAAAGGTCGATTTGAAAAAACTCATCAATTTCAGTATAAAGACCGTTACAAAAGTTCAAAGTTAAAAAACCCCCCAATTTCAATAAAAAAAACCATAACAAAAGTTATGTTTGAGAAAACTCACCAATCTCAGTATAAACACCATTACAAAAGTTCAAAGTTAAAAAACTCACAAATTTCAATATAAAGACCATAACAAAAGTTCCATGTGAAAAAAATCACCAATTTCAACATAAATACCATTACAAAAGTTCAAAGTTTAAAAAACTCCCCAATATCACTATAAAAACCATTACAAAAGTTCCTAGTAAAAAACTCAACAATTTCACTATAAAAGCCATAACACAAGTTCCATTTGAAAAAACTCATCAATTTCAATATAAAGACCATAAGAAAAGTTCCATGTGAAAAAAATCAACAATTTCACCATAAAAACAAATACAAAAGATCAAGGTAAAAAAACTCACAAATTTCAATATAAAGACCATAAGATAAGTTCCAAGTGAAAAAAACAACCAACTTTACCATAAAATCCATTATAAAAGTTCAAAGTTTAAAAAAGTAACCAATTTCACTATAAAAACCATTACAAAAAGTCCTTCTAAAAAATTCAACAATTTCACCATAAAAACAATAACAAAAGGTCGATTTGAAAAAACTCATCAATTTCAGTATAAAGACCATTACAAAAGCTCAAAGTTAAAAAACTCCCCAATTTAAATAAAAAAAAAACATAACAAAAGTTCCGTTTGAGAAAACTCACCAATTTCAATATAAAGACCATTACAAAAGTTCAAAGTTAAAAAACTCACAAATTTCAATATAAAGACCATAACAAAAGTTCCAAGTGAAAAAAAATCTAGAATTTGTCCATAAAAACCATTACAAAAGTTCCAAGTATCAAAATCTCTCCAATTTCACAATAAAAACCATTACAAAAGTTCCTTGTAAAAAATTCAACAATTTCACCATAAAAACCATTACAAAAGGTCGATTTAAAAAAACTCATCGATTTCAGTACAAACACCATTACAAAAGTTCAAAGATAAAAAACTCCTCAATTTCAATAAAAAAAACCATATCAAAAGTTCCGTTTGAGAAAACTCACCAATTTCAGTATAAAGACCATTACAAAATTTCAAAGTTAAAAAAACTCACAAATTTCAATATAAAGACCACACGAAAAGTTCCATGTGCAAAAAATCACTAATTTCACCATAAAAACCATTACAAAAGTTCAATGTTTGAAAAAAATCACTAATTTCACAATAAAAACCATTTCAAAAGTTCCTAGTAAAGAATTCAACAATTTCACCATAAAAACCATAACAAAAGGTCGATTTGAAAAAACTCATCAATTTCAGTATAAAGACCGTTACAAAAGTTCAAAGTTAAAAAACTCCCCAACTTCAATAAAAAAAACCATAACAAAAGTTCCATTTGAGAAAACTCACCAATCTCAGTATAAAGACCATTACAAAAGTTCAAAGTTAAAAAACTCACAAATTTCAATATAAAGACCATAACAAAAGTTCCATGTGAAAAAATTCACCAATTTCACCATAAAAACCATTGCAAAAGTTCAAAGTTTTAAAAACTCCCCAATATCACTATAAAAACCATTAAAAAATTTCATAGTAAAAAACTCAACAATTTCACTATAAAAGCCATAACAAAAGTTACATTTGAAAAAACTCATCAATTTCAATATAAAGACCATAAGAAACATTCCACGTGAAAAAAATCAACAATTTCACCATAAAAACCAATTCAAAAGTTCAAGGTTAAAAAACTCACAAATTTGAATATAAAGACCATAAGAAAAGTTCCAAGTGAAAAAAACCACCAATTTCACCATAAAATCAGTTATAAAAGTTCAAAGTTTAAAAAAATAACCAATTTCACTATAAAAACCATTACAAAAAGTCCTAGTAAAAAATTCAACAATTTCACCATAAAAACCATAACAAAAAGTCGATTAGAAAAAACTCATCAATTTCAGTATAAAGACCATTACAAAACTTCAAAGTTAAAAAACATCTCAATTTCAATAAAAAAACCATAACAAAAGTTCCGTTTGAGAAAACTCACCAATTTCACCATAAAAACCATTACCAAAGTACAAAGTTTAAAAAGCTCCCCAATTTCACTATAAAAACCATTACAAAAGTTCCTTGTAAAAAATTCAACAGTTTCACCATAAAAACCATTACAAAAGGTCAATTTAAAAAAACTCATCAATTTCAGTACAAAGACCATTACAAAAGTTTAAAGTTAAAAAAACTCCACAATTTCAATAAAAAAAAAACCATAACAAAAGTTCGTTTGAGAAAACACACCAATTTCAGTATAAAGACCATTACAAAAGTTCAAAGTTAAAAAACTCAAAAATTTCAATATAAAGACCATAAGAAAAGTTCCAAGTGAAAAAAATCACTAATTTCACCATAAAGACCATTACAAAAGTTCAAAGTTTAAAAAAATCACCAATTTCACAATAAAAACCATTTCAAAAGTTCCTATAGTAAAGAATTCAACAATTTCACCATAAAAACCATAACAAAAGGTCGATTTGAAAAAACTCATCAATTTCAGTATAAAGACCATTACAAAAGTTCAAAGTTAAAAAACTCCCAAATTTCAATAAAAAAACCATAACAAAAGTTCCATTTGAAAAAACTCACCAATTTCAGTATAAACACCGTTACAAAAGTTCAAAGTTAAAAAACTAACAAATTTCAATATAAAGACCATAAGAAAAGTTCCAAGTGAA